>JAVTVY010028019.1:0-107504 GCA_036873755.1 Hanleya hanleyi | reverse complement strand
AATGGTTAAAACATTTATGACCTGCATGGCTAACCAGTAAGAATGGCAGTCCTTCAAATAAAGGGAGGAAACCAGTTCGAAGTACTTAATAAAGAAAATATAACGAGTTGTTTCCCTTAAAATAAACCAAGGTCCAGGCCATAACGATGTCAACAGCGTGCCCACTTGTCCTTTTCGTCTTTGTCGACTGATTTATCGGGGGATTTTCAAAGATTAAACACAAACGAAGGCCCCTGTGACGATCTTTTCTGGAGAGGAAGTTTAAATAAATTTAGACTAGAAGGTAGGCTTATAACACATTAGTTCACTTTCAAGTTGAGAACCAAGACGATCATTGTCAACTCGACTTTCATGATTCAAACTGGAAGGGATCAAGTTCTGTCGTTTGTAACAGTAAAATTTCAGTTTCCACGTCCACAAGACTTGAACACACTCAAGGACTAACGTTTTAGCTTCCATTTCGCATGCCTAGTGTTAAAACTGGTGAAATGCTCTCGAAATAATAAGAGAAAGACCCATAGAATTTTATCACTCCCGGGTTCGCCCAGACTCCTCCACGTGTCTCGCTAATCGTGCACGAGCGATTTAATAGTCGTTAATACACCCCCCGGAGGTGTATTAAATTTAATCGCGTATTAGGGATATTTAATAGCGGTATTAAGGTAATCGCGCTTTGAACAACAGGTTAATCGGAGTATTACATTTAAACCTTGGATTAGGCAGATTTAATCCTGGATTAGCGCTAATAGCGCTTCGAACAACCGGCCCCAGGAGATGTTGCTTGCCATTCAGCGTATTACGTCGTACACCGAGTGATTTCTGTTCCAAATCATCTTGCATTCGATCCTGCCATCCGTCAGTCTGATGGCTCGGCTCTTCTGTCTCCTGGTCACCTCACCTACCTACGGGATTTTCTTGACACACTCAACAAGTCTAATCGTCATGTCATGGAGGCAGGCTCTTTTTCTTGTGTTTCTCTTCTTCAAGCGCAGTGCAAAGCATTGCTTCGCGACACCAAGCCCGGAGTTCCGGTTTTTGCTAGAACCCAACTGTTGCATCAGCCGTTAACTTCTAAGTTTGTCTGCAACAACGCAATTGAGTCTGTCCTGCCTGGTATTCGCGAGGAGAGGGCTTCTAGACTCCTTTCTACAGTGTCTTGGCATCCAGTGTTTTCCTTTGAGCGGAGGTCAAATCGGAATCAAGCTAACAGGACTACCCAGTGAGAGGGTTTTCCCCCTGGTAACTTTCGTCCCTTCGACAAGTCTTCACGTTCCCGTGGTCGATGCGCCACGCATGGGAGGTCTTTCAGAGGGAGAGGTGCTTCCAACAAGTGACTATCTGCATTCCATCTCCCATCCTCATATCATAGACTTTCATCTGCCCGCCTTCCGTCCTTTCAGTCATGTTGTTGGCGGCCGTTTGCAGCACTTCTGGGAGAATTGGCAGCTCATTACAGACGATGTCTGGGTTCTTGAGACATTAAAAAATGGATTCCTCTTCGACTTCCAGTCTCAACCCAGACTCATCTCCCGACCTCGTCCTTCACTTCTGCCAGTTCCCTCAGGACACGTTCAGATGCTTCTTGTTTTTGTCGCCACGCTCATCTCCAAGGGTGCGATCAGAGTTGCCTCAGGCCGAGAACAGCGTCAGTTTCTACAGTCATGTCTTCCTAGTTCCGAAGAAGGATTCCGACCAAAAGCGTATGATCATCGACATCAGACGGCTCAACGAACTTCACCTGTCACGATCTCATTTCAAGATGACGTCAGTTTCATCAATCCGGGCCCGCATACATCACCAGGATTGGTTGGCCTCCATCGATTTGCAAGACGCATATCTCCATATACCCATTCATCCTCGTCATCGTCGTTTCCTACGCTTTACCATCGACGGTCGTCGGTTCGAGTGGCAAGTCCTCCCGTTCGGAGTCAACATCGCCCCATGGCTTTTCACCCACATCACTTCTCCAGTCATGGCGTTTCTCCATCTACGGGGCATTCACATCGAGGTTTATATTGACGACATCCTCATGTGGGCGGCGGACAAGTCTCTTCTCAACGCTCAGATCCGGTTCACTCTGCTCATTTTTCAACATCTCGGGTTCATTCCTCACCCTCAGAAGTCAGAGTTGGTACCAGCACAACTTCGTCGTTACATTGGGGCAGTTTTCGACACTCTCCGTCAACTGGTACGACCCCCGGAAGGCTGTTGGACCAAACTTCAGACGTTGGTACTAAAGTTTTTGTCATCAACTTCTCAGCCCCTGCATCTTTGGCAAAGTCTTCTAGGGCTAGTCACATCCACGCAGGACCTTACTCATTACGGACGTCTCCAAGTTCGGCCGCTGCAGTATCATCTGTTTCCTTATCTTCCGCATAGATGTCATCCCTCAATCCTCTAGTGCCGGTGTTGTCGTCTCTACATCTGATTTGATGGCAGTTCCGTCACAATGTCGTGCAGGGAGTTCCGTTTCGACCTCCGACTCCAGATTACCATCTCTACACCGATGCGTCCGAGACCGGTTGGGGAGCTCATCTGGACGACCTCGAGGTGTCCGGCAGATGGTCGATGTCGGATGCCAGACTTCATATCAACCTTCTGGAGATGAAGGCAGTCATCCTAGCAGTTCAGCATTGGAGTTGTCTTCTTGCGAATTCGTCCCTTCTCGTCGCAACGGACAACTCTACTGTCATTGCTCACATCAACAAGATGGGTACCACCCGATCTTTCTCAACATTTCGTCTGGTGTGGGATCTCTTCGACTGGGCTCTAATACATCACTGCCATCTCACCTCTTGCCATGTTCCGGGTCGGCTCAATGTCTTAGCCTTTCTCGTCCCGACACCGTTCTTCAAACCGAATGGCAGCTTCATCCGGAGGTCTTCCAATGCATCATCAACATCTGGGAGTCCTCCTTGATCGACCTGTTTGCGACGAGGAACAATGCACAGCTCTCCCTCTTCGTCAGCCCAATTCTGGGCCCTCAAGCCTTCGCCATCGATGCTCTATCGATCAGCTGGGACAACTTCCTTGCATATGCCTACCCTCCCATTGCCCTGCTTCAGGAAGTTCTTCTAAAGATTGCTCAGCATGACTGCGTTATCCTGCTCGTTGTCCCGTGGTGGCCTCGTCGTCCGTGGTTTCTGGCTCTGGTTCCGCTTCTCACCGCCCCACCACGACGCCTTCCAGTTTGGCCAGCCTGTCAACCTCACGGGATAATCCATCACAACCCTCGGTGGCTCAACTTACACGTCTGCAGACTATCCAGAGTGCACTCACAGACCAAGGGTTTTCAGCAGAAGTTGCAGAGACGATGGTTTCAGCCAATCGATCTTCCACATCACAGCTCTATCAATCTAAGTGGACTTATTTCGTCTCGTGGTGCCGAGAACGAGACATCGATCCCGACACTGCCTCTCTTTCCTTAGTAGCACACTTCCTCCTTCACTTACACCGAGATAGGAAGTTTCAAACCAGAACCATTGAGGGGTACCGGTCAGCTTTGGCTAGAGTTTTACTTCTTTCGACTGGCATCGACATTAGCCTGAATGACAACATCTCTGCTCTCCTACGTGCCTTCGCCTTACAGTCTCGCCGTACCCGACAACTGTTACCGAAGTGGGATATTGGAGTGGTTCTTAGCGCTCTGCTTCGTCCAACTTTCGAATCTCTACAGTCAGCCTCTATTAAAGCTGTTTCCTACAAGACTGCTTTCCTGTCGGCCTTCACTTTGGCTTCTAGAGTATCCGAGCTTCACGCCCTGGAGAGGAAGTCGATGACCTGGACGGCAGATTGATCTCGCATCTCTTTCCGTCCCATTTCAGAGTTCATCGCCAAAAATGAGGCTGTGCGCCAGGATCCTTGTGCTCAACGTTTGTATTCTATCCCTGCATTAACAGACTTTGTTCGTGGCCTTGATGACGACATCCTGTTATGTCCTGTACGAGCTATATCTCACTCGTACCGACCCAGTTCGGGGATCTCGTCGACTGCTATTCCTATCTCTTCAGCTAGCTGCAGTTCGTGACATCACCAAGAATACAGTGGCTACTAGGTTGAAGAAGACCATTAAGTGGGCATATCAACTCGCCCTTGACGCTCCCCCACTTCTGGCCTCTGCTTCTTCCCATGAAATTCGTGCCATCGCTACATCATGGCCTTTATGGAAGAACTTATCCTTGGATAACATTGTCCAATCCTGTGCTTGGAGAGCCAATTCGACTTTTACCGACTTCTATTTGAGAGACATGTCAGTACAATCAGATAGGGTGACCACGCTAGGGCCGCTGGTGGCTGCTCAGCATGTGGTTCAGTAGTTTTTCCAAACAAGCGGGGAGGGGGTTGCACCGATCGTTGCAGCAAGTCAGTCATCCAGCCAACTTACATGATCGCCGCAGCAAGTCAGCCAGCAGCCAACTTACAAGACAGCTATGATGACAGCTATTATTTTAGATATATTCGTGTCGGTGGCAAGGGACTACAGAGAGTTGGCGTAAGACGGCGACTACAGTGGTATAAGATGGTCACCTAGTATTCGAAAGTCGCCTGGTATGTACATGACCCTTCTTTCCGTTTTACTAGCTTACCCCATTAGTACCCACAGCGTCACCGACCCGAGTTCCCTCACTGGGTGATATTGTGTGCCACATCCACGATCATCTCAGCGGTTACTCTGCATGAATTCAGGAACTACAACAAGGCCGAGGTCCCTACCTCCATCTGTTGGTAGTGTGGCATAGCAATAGCAGGTGAAGATTTGAGCAATAAATATTAAACATTTATAAACAATGTTAGTATTTATTATCAAATCAAACCTGCTATTGCTTTGATTGCCCAGCCCATCCTCCCCTCACTCTACGGCCTTGCACAGACACACCTACAGGCTGCAGTAGAAAGAGAAAGTATTCATGTGGGCACATACGCAGAGTAACCTTATTCTGCAATTGGATCTCCTGGAGGAGGATATAGGCATAGCAATAGCAGGTTTGATTTGATAATAAATACTAACATTGTTTATAAATGTTTAATTTTTCCTAAAAGGAAAGACAGTCTAAAAACATCGTTTCTTACAGAGGAAGACTACATTAGAGAAGGGTGTCTTATAAGGAATGTATGATCCATTTCTTATATAAATGAGTGAGGAAATAGTGAGGAACTCTATCTGACGTGGGCTATTTGGGGTGTACCACAGCCTTGAGGGCGGGCGGAAAGTGCGCCCCTATAGGTTTTCGCTATCGCTAAGGCTACATGACTGAAACTTACCACTCTATATCATTGGGTCAAACTCTACAAGAAAATGTAAAAAAATCCAAGATGGCCGCCATGATGATGTCACTGTGACGTCATTTTCAAAGAGATCGAATTTTTTCTTTTTGATTTTTCCTTGCAAAAACTGCATGATAAAGTAGTAAATAATAATCTGATATGAAATAAAATAGATTTTATCCACTTTTCTGTGCAGAAAGGCAATAGTAGGGTTAAAGCTGACATGACCTTACTAAATGCACGAATAGTAGCGAAAAAACAAAATTATACAGATCATAGCCCCGGTTGAATAATACCCGCCGGAACAAATCCATTCAAACGCCATACTGCCAACTTCTCATCCGAGTAACATTGCCTCTACCGCATATATAAAGCCGGAGTCGACCAAGAACCTTGCCAGTCTGAACTGACATTCGAACTGTGCACAATATTTTTATGCTGTCGTCGTCACAAGCCCAAATTCGAAATCTGTGAGCATCATATTCTATCACACATTCATTCGCGAACAATATAAATATATCTGAAAAACAAACAACTGGTTAATTAAATGAACGATTTGACTACTCAAACACGATTTAGACATACCGTTCAGTGTTTCCTCAAAACAATGAAACTAGTTGATCTCGTCACTAGTTTCTACAGCATTGTATTTCAATTTACCGCAATCGGCAAAGAGGGCACACGAAGAGACTATTATTCGTACCATTGGATAATTCTTGAGGCTCTATACGATGCACTGCAAATGCCATTTCATTTTAAATTCCCGATATGGCGATACTGCTCCTGGCCCACCCTGGCGATACTGCTCCTGACCGTATACTTCGTCAAGCGGGAAATGCGGGAGTTGCTGTCGCCGTTGGAGAGGGTGATTTGTACAAACCGGAAAAACAAATTCCTAAATATTGAAATATTACAAACTGAAAGCTCTTATTGCGATTGTCGGCCCATCCAGTTTTTACCCCTCGGCCAACTTTGGCCTAGGGGTATTGTCGTCATCATGTACGGCTGTCCGTCCGTCCGTCCGTTACCGCGATATCTACAGAACCGTTTCATGCATGGCAACCAAACTTGTTACATCTATTTATCTTCACGTAAATCAGAAGCCTATCGAAAATGAGTCATCTCGGACAATATTCTGCAGAGTTATGCCCCTTTTTACAAATAAAAATCCATTTATGATTTGTTATTGTGATAATTTCAGAACCGTTCCATATACAACATCCTAACGTGATACAGTTGTTTCTCTTGACCTGAACTAGATGCCTATCGAAAATGAGTCGTGTCAGAAAGTATTTTGCAGAGTTATGCCCCTTGTCTAATAAAATCCACTAATTCCTATGTTAAGTTTGCATATAATTTCTATATCATGTTTGTATACTATCACATTTATTTATTGATTGGATGACTGATTTATTGATTTATTCTCTTACACAATGCGAAGAATGCCTGCAAATCTGTTTTGAAAATGACACTAGATGCCTATCGAAAATGAGTCGTGTCAGAAAGTATTTTGCAGAGTTATGCCCCTTGTCTAACAAAATCCACTAATTCCTATGTTAAGTTTGCATATTATTTCTATATCATGTTTAGTATACTATCACATTTACTTATTGATAACTGACCTCTAACCCTTGACATTGGGTTACTATGGCAACTTGAAGAGGTCACTTCTGGCCATGTGAAAGGTAGAACTTGGGCAATGGCCACAGATCTCGTCGAATATCTGGAAAAACGACTTTACGTCTCGTTAAATGGATTGAAACCATATTAGGTCCACATGGGTTGTGCAGGGTCTCGTATTGAAGCGTTAGTGGAGGGCAATTCGAGTCAAGTTACTGACGGGTGGATGCAAAATGGGATTTCGGACAAACACAACATTCCGAATAAAAGATGTTACAGGACGTGTCGCCAGGAATGGCGGACATTACACCCATTTGTTCACAAGTGTTGGCGGATAGCGCGGGTGATAGGTTGTAGTCAGCAGGGCATGACGAGTTTGTCTAACCTGACAGAGTTACCTTCTCCTGTATGGTATGGGAGTTAGAGAGTTAGACGTGACTGAGTTATCGGGTTTGGTACAAATGAGTGAGTCAGTGAGTGAATCGTGCCCAACGCACGTCTTAACGCAGTAGCTCTAATGATGGAGAGCGAGATCCCTACACACATACACCCACCTATATCTAACCCCTAATGTCTTATCGCCTTGGCATAATCAGATGAAAAGTAACAACAACAACAACAACAACAACAAATATTTTGCGTATTACACAACAAGCTTTTTGCGTATTGCATATCTTATTCATCCCCTACATCACATTACAACCAACCTGTGGGAGCCGCGTTGGGTGAGTTTACAATTCGTCTATGCTATTGCAAGTGTATCAGACGCATACTCAGCCCTGTTCGCTCTGGTCCGTGTGTAAGCCACAGAAAAGCAACCTCTGAACTAGCAGATTGCTGGGAGCCGAAACGAGATCGCGTTCGCACATGCACACAAATAATTTGCGACGGAACTTCTCTCTAACATGGCTGCACCCTGTGAGATTGACCATGTCATCCCACGGCACGAACTACTATTATTTAATACTTTTGTATAATTTGAATGTATTATGTTCTTATGATTAAAATTAACTTCGTTACACAATAAAATGCGACCGAATCGCTCGATTATCATCGATGCTATTTCGTATATGGCTCAATCCGTGATTGCCATACGCTGAAACCAGAATATTCTACATTATACAATTTTAATGTAAGGTCAGTTTTTCCGAATTTTTGACGAGATGTCCGGCTGTTTTCTGAGTCTTAGTTTTGCGTTTACCCGCCAGTCACGCGATCGGAAATGACTTCTCCAAGGTGCGATGGCAACCCAAGGTCTAGGGTCATTTTTGCTTCATTCATCCAACCCGATTTTTCAACCACGAATGCTAGGAGATTTCACATTTCTATACTACTGATGGATAAATAAAAACGGACGAGGTGACAATCAGAACAAAAGTCTCTTTCAGTTTGTACCTCCGTCTTTAGGAATTTTCAATTGAGTATGGTCAGGCCTGATTAGAAGGCATATCATATAACAATTCTTACTTTGGAATGGATTTCCGAACTACAGTAATTTTGAAGTCCGGTTGAAGTGCACCCTACAGAGCTTCAAGAACCGCACAATAGAATGAACAGTAGTCTCTTCGTGCCCCGTCTTTGGCGATGGAGGCAAAATGAGATATAAGGCTGGAGAACACTGTGACGGGATAAACAAGTCTTTGTTTTGTTCTTCATGTTTTGGGGAAAACCTACCGGTATGTTTGATTCGTGTTTGACTGGTCGGATTCTTCATTTTATTACCCAATTTTTTAATAATGTGTGATAGAATATGATGCTCACAAAAGACCAAATTTGGGCTGGTGACAAATACGACAGCCTAAATATGATGTGGGCAGTTCGAGTGTCAGTTCGGACTGGCGAGGTTCTCGGTCGACTCTGGCTTTATATATGCGGTGGGGGCAACTGTACTCGGCTGAGAAGTTGGCAGTATGGCGTCGTAAACTCGTCATAAGGATTAGTTCCGGTGGGTATTATTCACCGGGGGCTATAATCTGTATAAATTTTTTTCGCTACCATTCGTGCATTAAATAAGGTCATGTCAGCTTTAAGGAAAAAGCTTGGATTCAGGTATCTCGCCATCATATTTTCAGATGTTCAAGAGATACATTTTGGGTAATTTTGCTATCAAGGATTGATATGAAAACCTTACAAGGTATTAATCTCTAGAACCACTGAACTGATCGATGCGATATTTGGCATGCATGATCGATGGGTAAGGTCTCTAAAAATCCTCATATGAAGTGGTCTGTAAACAAATATGGCCGCTATTGACCAATCAAAATTGTTAGATTTTCATGTACGGCATTTTTAATGGCGAAACAGCTGTATATTCTAAAATCACTAACTCATTATATCAAACTTGGGACGCATCCATTCTTCATCGCTATGAGGAATAACGTACACAACCGCTTTGTTCACAGGAGATATGCAAAAAGCGTTTTTGCTGGCAGATACGGATCAGATGGAATGTTTCCGATGTCATACAATTGGTCATCCACGCCATCTTCGTGAAGCCTTATTCTGTCGAAGATATCGCGTTTATGATGGGCCTGCTATGGTATGTCAATCGTGTCGAGTGAATGGAAATTGATGGTGATATTACGCAGAGAGGTGAGAAATCTGTTGAAAGTATGAGAGTGAGAAGTGAAGGTGAGAAGGCACAGATTAGAAGTAAGGGAGGAGGGAAAGTTCAGACTGTTCAATTACGTAAAGTTGAGAAATTTGTTGAAAGCAAGGTAGATGAGAAGGTACAGACTATTGAAGAGCGGCGAAGTGAATGTGAAACCGGAAGTGAGGTAGGAGAGATGTGCAGACTGTTGTACGTAAATGTGAGAACACTTTTCAAGTCATGCGCAAAGCGGTCAATGTTGTGCAGGAAGGTGAAGGAGGCGAGTTACGTGAAATTGTTGAGCATATCGCGAAGGCGTGTGGCTTGGACCCTCCCGAAGAGATGGAGACTGTTCGGCAGAAGAAATAGATGTCGAGGACCCGGTTCATTTGGTGGATCGGCCTAGGCATCGTGTGCGGACTCCTCGTTCAAAAAAGAAGATGATCTCTGCTTCCGAGAGCATGAACAATAAGATTATTCAGAAGTTGAACTTTAGAAGATCTAGTTTAGAAGATCTTTTTAGTCGGGTAAATGAAGATTCGAGTTTAGGTTATTTGAGAGAAATCGGTTTGTTGCATAAATTTTAATGTATGTTCAGGTTTTTAATGTGTTGGGTTTGATCACTTTTACATTGTTGAGTTGTTGACTTGTTTTGTTGGCATACTTACACAAGAATTTTGTTTGATCGTGATGTTGCTGAACGCGACGTTGAATCATATTTCTTTCCCTCTCTCTTAAATAAAATTCTCTCTCCTCTGGAGCCAGCTTGTGGACCCCGTCCTACCACAGAAACCTAGCAAGCTTAACATTGTCTATAGGCACAACTTTGTCCTTAGACACAACTTTGACGCGGCACAGTTCCAGTGCTTACTGTGCGCATGCGCAGGGTCAAAGGTCAACACCGGCCACGTGAGCGGAAGTGGCGTCAGGAATGCCAACTTGATCCAGGGATTTTCTTTTACTACAACTGATAATAATCCTAAAATTCAGACGTCTATATACTACACTAACAATATATACTAGAGTAACGTTATGCATTGCGCTTATATAGTACAGTATTGAAAAAACTACACTAACATTATATACTACAGTAACGTTATATACCACAGTAACATATACTGCACTAACGTTATATATTACACTAACAGTATATACTACACTGATGTCATATTCTACACTGAATTTATGTAATACTCTAATGTTATATACTACACTAACGTTATATACTACACTAACGTCATATACCACGCTAACGTTATATACTACTCTGGCGTCATTGACTACATTGACGTTATATACTACACTAACGTTATGTACTACACTAACGTTATTTATTATATGACCAGCATTGAACGTCACGTGATATCTCACAAAAAGTGTTATTATATGACTGGTGGCGAATATCCCGTGTGATTGGTCCATTGCTGGTCATGTGATATCTCACAAAAAGCTATATTCACCTGCCAGAATGTTATATTCACCGATCGGTGAATATAACTTTTGTTGACGTCACTGCCGATGCCGGTCGCGCGAATGACGTCATTTCGAACACCCGTTGTGCGGCTGACGTCCCGTTCCAACATGCGTGATGGGGGGATATATCTAATGAAAAAGTTCAGAATAATCATCTTTCCCCATATATATTTCATCCAGC
Organism: Hanleya hanleyi; assembly: GCA_036873755.1. Lineage (NCBI taxonomy): Eukaryota > Metazoa > Mollusca > Polyplacophora > Lepidopleurida > Hanleyidae > Hanleya > Hanleya hanleyi. The sequence continues at coordinate 96,375 of JAVTVY010028019.1, read as the reverse complement.
CAATGCAAATTCAAACGTATTTTGATTGTTTCATATAATAAAACAATTATGTGATTCCAATTCGGTAAATACGATGTGTTATGGACCAGAGAAAACCAATATTCACCTCGGCCTTCGGCCTCGGTGAATATCGGTTTTCTCTGGTCCATAACACATCGTATTCACCTCATTGGAATCACATAATTGTATAATATTCACCGGCCAAAATGTGGTGAATATAACTTTTGTTGACGTCACTGGAAGCCTATATCACGCGACTATATCACTGTTGTGCGGTTGGCGGCAGTTGCATGATCAGACACAATTATGGAGATATTCCTAACGAAAATAGTCCTAATTGTTCCTTGAATATTTAATGCATACGTCAAATTCAAACCAAATGTGATTGTTTCATATAATAAAACAATTATGTGATTCCAATTCGGTAAATACGAAGTTTCATGGACCGGAGAAAACCAATATTCACCGAGGCCGCACCTTGGTTTCCTCTGGTCCATAAAACATCGTATTCACCTCATTGGAATCACATAATTGTATAGTATACACTAACGTTATATACTACAGTAACGTTATATACTACACTGGCGTTAAATATACTACAGTAATGATGTTCCGGATAACCTTTCTATTGTAGTGATACACACTATTTTATATTCATGTGACGTCATTTCACCGCGTATATCCGAGGTCAGGTTCCTCTGCTATCATTCTGGAGGATACAGTCATATAGTGAGGGAGGAAAATTGAATAATCCATAAGAAAACAACACCATATTCATTAACGTTTCCCATAAGATTGTCTTTACGTGATCATGGCATAGATCAGGAAACCAGGAAATCCCCTGATATCTGAATTATCGTGCTGTATTCCCCCACTAACTCTTCTACAAAGGATCGCTCGGAAATTCCTGGGGCTAAATCCGAATTTAAAAGAATATCCAAACAACAATGCACGTAACATCTATTGATTTTCGCGCAGAAATAAACTCGTCGAAATTGAAAGTCAATTAAGGCGCGCCTCATCTACAAGTGAGATTGCTGAAGGGCTGATAGAGATGGCACTGAACACATCTTACCTTATTGACCAACTCACGTCTGTCTTATTGCCTCAGTAAACATGACAGAGTGGGGGACAAGTGATGGGTCAAACTGCAGTAATTAACAGACAGTCTCCAGGCTACAGCAGCTATACCAGCTCCTGTGGGCGGCTACACAAGGTACACACGTCAAGGTGGATGGCCAATGGAAGAGAAAATTGACTTTGTTAAGGATGCCAGTGGTGATGTTTACTTTACTGGTCTGCACACAAATCTGAGCGGATATTAAACGAACATTTATGGCGTTGGTTTCGATGGTAACTCCCAGGCAGTAAAAGTCATATTGCCTAATCAATATAATCATATTGCGTTTGAAGATGTCTGTGAATATATACCATTGTATGTGTCTTATGGGCCAAATCCTGGATCATTACGGAAGCTGACAACCAACCATTTTACTATTATTCCCAGATTGACCAAACAGAGGAGAATGTTATCCCACCTGAAAAACATACCGGTTCATGTATTTTTACCCTATCTAAATCAGGTGCATATATTGTTACCCTGTCTAAGTCAGGTACATATATTGCTACCCTGTCTAAATCAAGTGAATATATGGTTACCCTGTCTAAATCAAGTAAATATATTGCGACCCTGTCTAAATGGTATGATATTTAGGTATGCTGTGCGGATCTTTTCACCTGGAATTAGCGTCAGTCATTTTGGCGTTACTTCCACCTACCTGACATCTTTGTTAAATACCATAATTTATTGCTTAAATCTACACCTGCTATTGTTATTGCCATTATCCTCCTATGGAGATCCTGCTGTAGACTAAAAGTTCCCACCCTCTGGTGCCTCAGCCAATAGGTTACACTGCGCCTGCGCCCAATAATACACTTCCCGCTTACTTTTCTCTCTACAGCCAAACTGCGCGGACGCGTTTGAGAGAGCTCTGCTAGATTAGATTTTTTTTGTCTATCTTGTTGATAGGGAATTGAGTCTAGATTAAGCTGTATACATTGTAAAACAATGTCTAAGTCACCGGGAATATCTAAACGCTGCGAAACTTGCAGGCGGTCTTGGTCTCAATTAGATTCACATTCACTGTGTTTCTCTTGCAAAGGCTTAGCCCCAACAGGGACCTAATGATACTGTCATTCATTAGGTCCCACGTACATCTTAGCCACCACCGTAGTGTAGAAGCCCGAATCGTATAAACAATGATTTAGTTGCTCCTTACCATGCATTTTCCGATAAAACGTATCATGAACTAGTCCGAATCGTCCGAACGGCCAACATCTGTTGTCTTTTTGAGTGGGTTTCGCCGCCTTTCTACCAGTCGCCGCTGAAAATTTCAAACAGCTCCGCCATGTTTGTTTCCACGCTGGAGTCTCGACTGCGCAAACGGTGGCCGCAATAAACACCATACACGCCACCGTTTGCACAGTCGACACTCCAGCGTGAAAACAAACATGGCGGAGCTGATCATATATTCAAGCGGGGACTGGTACAAAAGGCGGCGAAACTCACTCAAAAAGACAACAGATGTTGGCCGTTCGGACGATTCGGACTAGTTCATGATATGTTTTATCGGAAAATGCATGGTAAGGAGCAACTAAATCATTGTTTATACGATTCGGGCTTCTACACGACGATGGTGGCTAAGATGTACGTGGGACCTAATGAATGACAGTATCATTAGGTCCCTGTTGGGGCTAGCAAAGGCTATATGTGTTATCGTAAAGCTACTTGCTTGCAATGTAACAACAACAACAAGTATTTCTTGAAATGATACAAGCCTGGTGTAACTACGCACAGGCGTGAATTTTTGTTACAGCCCTTTGGGGACTTGAGTTTGACACTCTACGACAGACAACAGCCGAGAGTGTGCTCAGATCTGACAGGGGAATTCAACGTACACATGCCTGTAAACCCGTCTCCGTTGTTCCCGGCTATTCCAGCCCAACGGCAACGGTACAGTCAAGCAAGCCAAGAACTCGTTTTTGACGAGCCTTTACCTAGATTGGTTGCTATGCAACGGTCTTTCACTGATTCTCGGACAAAGGGAAGAAGACAAATAAGTTGACCTATTGTACAGACCAGCCTTTTGTTGTCGGGACTGGACAAAGAGACATATTTCCCAGCCTACAGCGGACCTTGACCTTCACGCAGCCAAGATGGATGTAGGTTGGGGACGATTTTATTGTCGTTTACACCTGGATTTACGCTAACAACGACTGGGAATCATCGTCTCGAGTCTTCAAGTTTCTGTTGGGAAGTATACTTGCTAATTATTAACGATAACATAATGGCTATCATGAATTCTTTCCGCCATTTACTTCGTTTTATTGTGTTGTTGTTGTTGCCCGCGTCATCACGTAAGTCGCGGATTTATATCAACACTTATTATACGCACGTTGCACACAGTTGAATGTGCCTAATTGCTCTCCTGATAAATAAATGTTATCATTTTATTCATTTATAAAAATCACGAGAGTCTATGAGAATTTGTGTGTATTTTTGGTACACAATTTTCCAAGAAATATTTTCCGTTCTATTACGAAGAAACTTAGATATATGTTGGTCTCTCAGAGTAAACCATGCACTCGAAGTACAGGCTTTCATATTTTGAAATCAGAATGGTTCTTTAAATCGGTTACGATTTCTTGGACCTATATTTGAAATTAATCTTAGTATTAAATTAATTTCTTTTTACTGAGAAATTAGGAATAGATCTGATGTGGGTTTATTTTCCCGGGAAGACAATCAGAGTACTCTCGTCCTAGACAACATTAGTGTTACCAGAAGTGGAGTTTTCATGAACTTCTGGTGTTACGTAGATCTTCCGTAGCATGATGCCTGCACAGGTCTTATTCGGGGTTATATCGACTTCAGCAGACTTGTTTAAGTTCAAGACAAAGATCAAGTCTGGAGTTATGCAATCGTCGGTCACTGGTTTGGCACTGCCTAGGAACACAGTACCCAGGCTACGGTCCAATTGTTTACGTTTAGATCTATCAGCGGACATCCGACCTGAAGAAGTCCTCTATCTAGCCACAGTCCAGTACAATCAATGGCTTCATTCATTCATAGACTGCTACTGATCTTCATCTACAATTTAATTTCTTTTATTGAGAGATTAAAAATAAAAGAATAAAATTAAAAATTATTTGCATAATTTTTTACTGTCATAATTAACTGGATGATCATTTTATACTTTTGTGACGGACTGGTAAGTATGTGACCTCAATTTTATATTGATTCAGCATTGAACATTGATTTCATGGGTTATTATGTAACACCAGTGATCTCTTTATGAATCATTTGATTGGTCAGTCCAGATTGTGGAATTATGAGGCATGTTCTTGGACTACGCCACTGCCTTCCAAGATCCTGTTTCTTCATTCACTCATCCGTTATAGATCGTCCTTCATTCAGATTCCGCAGCGACACTTTGGGCTCCGACTTTACATCGACCTATGTTTCTTCAACTCGGTCGGCTTCACTACATCTTGTGGTTTGGAACGATAGACTCTACTACACTATGTGCTATGGTTTCATCTGAGCCTCGACGATGTTTCCAAATCTTGATCGTCGTTTGTCGTCCGCATCATTAGTGCTCCTGTTCGGAAGTTATCACCTTTACGGTTCATACCTTACGTAAGTATCACGGGACAATCAAGTCTGGGGATAACAACGTGTCGAGATCTGTGCACCTGCCAACGACTCAGGATCCAGACAGTAGTTCCTACATGAAGTATTGACCTCCGTTCACGGACGTCAACACTGGAGTATGGATGCGTTACGTTTGCGGATAGATGGCATACTACTACCTTCGTGTCGGAGTGGGAGATGTCCGAGCTTACAAGTTTGGTGCTCTGTCTCCGTTATGGTTTCCATGTTTACTTCTTCCAGACAAACCTCCTGTACCGGACTGTCATTGGATCATGTATTGAAGTTTTCCCAACCACTCACCCTTACCCTCCGCATGGATAGAGTTGTCAGGTTTGGATCTCTTGTCCTTAACCATCTGGTAGTCGGTGGCCGTTTACAGCTGGAAGTTTTGGTACCTGTCGCCACCACCTCGTGACATGATGACGTCGGTTTCATATATCCGGGCCATCTCTCGGGATTGGTAAACCCCATCGATTTACTAGACGCAGATCTTCACATACCCATTCATCCTCGTCGCTTCCTACGCTTACCATCGCCGGTCGACGATTCGAGTGGCAGGTTCGCCCTTTCGGAGTCAACATCGCATCATGATTTTTCATCCAAATCACAAAACCAATCATGGCGTTCCTGCATCTATGGGTATTCATATCGAGGTATACACAGTCGACATCTGGGCTTTTCCCCTCACCCTCAGAAGTCAGAGTTGCTACCAGCGCAATGTCGTCACTTCATCGAGGCAGTCTTCGACTCGGTCCATAAGTTGGCACGACCTCTAGAAGACCGGTGGACCAAGCTTCAGACGAAGTTTTTGCTATCACCTTCACAGCCCCTCAAGCTTTGGCAGAGTCTTTTAGGTCAACTCACATCCACTCAAGACCTCACTCACTACGGTCGTCTCCAAGTTCGGTCTCTGCAATACCACCTGCAGGGATATCTTCAGATGTCATTCCTCAACCCCCTGGTCCGGTATTGACGTCTCTACATCCACATCTGATTTGGTGGCAGTCCCGTTACAATGTCATGCGGGGAGTACCCTTTGTACTGCCAGCTTCACTACACCATCTCTACACCAATGCGTCCGAGACAGGTTGGGGAGCCCATCTAGACGACCTAGAGATGTCCGACAGATGTCGACATCGGATGCCAAACTTCATATCAACCTCTTGGAAATGAAAGCTGTCATCTGTGCAGTCCAGCATTGGAGTCATCTACTGGTGAATTCGTCTCGTCTCATCATCAACAGACAATTCAACCGTCATTGTTCATATCAACAAGATGGGTACCACCGGATCCTTCCCAACATTCCGTCTGGCTTGAACCCTCTTCGACTGGGCTCTGCAACATCACTGCCACATGCGTGCTCGTCATGTTCCAGGTCGGCTCAATGTATTAGCAGATCGCCTGTCTCGCCAGAGACTGTGCTACAGACCGAATGGCAACTGCATCCAGAGGTCTTCCAACACATCACCAGCATCTGGGAAAACCCTCTGATCGACCTGTTTGCGACGAGGAACAATGCACAGCATTCCCTTTTCGTCAGTCCGGTTCTGGACCCTCGAGCCTACGCCATCGATGCCCTATCGATCAGCTGGGAAAACTTCCTTGCGTACGCCTACACACCCATTGCCTTACTGCAGGAAGTACGACAGAAGATTGTTCAACACGACTGCATCATTCTTCTCGTTGTTCAGTTATGGCCTCGTCGACCGTGGTTTTCCGGCTCTGATCCTTCTACTCACCGCCTCTCCACGTCGCCTACCAGTGTGGGCCAACCTGTTAAGCCAACCCTGCGGGATACTCCATCACAACCCTCAGTGGCTCAACCTACACGTCTGCAGATCATCCAGAGTACCCTCACAGACCAAGGATTTTCAGCAGATGTTGCAGAGACGATGGTTTCATCCAACCGATCTTCCATATCACAGCTCCACTCTAAGTGGAGATATTTCGTCTCATGGTGTCGACATCGAGGCTCCAATTCCGACACTGCTTTCTTCTTCACCTGCACCGAGATAAGAAGTTTAAAAGCAACACTATTGAAGGGTACCGATCAGCCTTGACCCGGGTTCTACGGTTATCTGCGGGCATTGACATTAGCCTGGATCCCAATATCTCTGCTCTTCTACATGCCTGTGCATTACAGTCCCATCGTTCCCGTCAACTATTACCGAAGTGGGACATTGGTGTGGTTCTCAGCGCATTCCTTCGCCCACCCTTTGAACCAGTACAGTCAGCCTCTATTAAAGCTGTTTCCTACAAGACTGCCTTCATAGCATCCGAGCTTCATGCCTTGGAAATGAAATCGATGACTTGGACGGCAGATTGGTCACACATATCCTTCCGCCCTGTTCCTTAGTTCATCGCCAAGAATGAGACTGTACGTCATGGACCTTGTGCTCAACGTCTGTATTCCATCCCTGCATTATCAGATTTTGTTCAAGGACTTGATACGACATCTTACTGTGTCCAGTACGAGCAATACGTCACTACCTCAGCCGTTCCGATCCTATCAGAGGTTCTCGTCGACTACTGCTGCTCTCTCTTCTCCCAAGGGCTACTCAAGACATTACCAAGAATACGGTGGCCTCTTGGTTGAGCAAGACCATTAAATGGACATACGAACTATCCCTCGATGCCAACCCCCCCCCCCCAACACTGCTGGCCTCTGCGTTTTCTCATGAAATACGAGCCATCGCCACATCATGGCCTTTATGGAAGAGCGTATCGCTGGATGACATTGTCCAATCCTGTGCTTGGAGTGCCAATTCCACGTTTACAGATTTCTATCTGAGAGCCTGACCATGCTAGGGCCGCTCGTTGCCGCCCAGCATGTAGTCGCCTAGTCTTCAAAGAAAAAAAAAAGGGGGGGGGGCAGTACCGATCTCAGGCCAACCGACCAGTCTGCAAGATGAGTAGTATACAGAGTGGATTAACTAGCTTATTGACCTCAACAATTTGCATATCGTGAGGTGGGAGGTCAAAGGTCAGTGAGTGCACCTGAGCATATACTGACCTGTATCCCCTCATCCCGTCCATCATCTGACCTTGGATCATGTTTAGATATGTGAGGGGATTCCTCCGCGGTGATGCGGTTTGGCGGTAATGCGGTCTGCCTCCGCGGACAGAAAATAGTCCCACGGGGAAAAATGCATGGAATGCATGTATGGACCCTAGGATGTACATGTTTAGACATGTACCGACCTTCAATATCCGGGACCTTTTCAACATCCGGATGACGTCATGTATGACGTCACTTCCGGTCTGCGTGAATCGGGCGTGACCTGGGTATGACTGTATGGAATGCATGTACTGACTTGTATCTGGGGTTTTTCCATCATGCGGAGGTCACGTGATCAGGAATGCATGTACTGACTTGTATGCCGTCCATTCATTTGAGTCGGGGACTTGGGGTCCCTACGGAAGGATTTTGCAAGTCATGGATGGGTGTATGTAGAATGAGGATTTGTCTCGAAAATATGAAAAGCGGAAAACGGACTTTAACCCTACAATAGAGGAAAACCCCTATCAACCCTATCCCAAAGGGCTAATATCGGTCCCCGGGCTTATTGGGTTCTGCCTGGAGTGGGTGTATGTAAAATTAGGATTTGTTCACAAAATATAAAAAGCGGAACACGGATTTTACTCCTACACTAGGGGAAAACCCCTATCAACCCTATCCCAAAGGGCTAATATCGGTCCCTGGCTTATCGGGGCCTGCTGAGAGAGTGGGGGAGTGGGTGTATGTAAAATTAAGATTTGTCCCGAAAATATAAAAGGCGGAACACGGACTTTACCCCTACAATGGGGGAAAACTCCTATCAACCCTATCCCAAAGGGCAAATATCGGTCCCTGGCTTATCGGGGCCTGCTGAGAGAGTGGAGGAGTGGGTGTATGTAAATTTAGGATTTGTCCCGAAATATAAAAAGCGGAACACGGACTTTACCCCTACACTAGGGGAAAACCCTATCAATCTTGTCCCAAAGGGCGAATATCGGTCCCTGGCTTATCGGGGCCTGCTGAGAGAGTGGGGGGAGTGGGTGTATGTAAATTTAGGGTTTGTCTCGAAAATATTAAAAGCGGAACACGGACTTTACCCCTAAAATAGGGGAAATCTCCTATCAACTCTATCCCAAAGGGCGAATATCGGTCCCCCGGGCTGATCGGGGCCTGGGTGCAGGGTGGGTGTATGTAAAAGTTTCTCCAGAAAAAATATAAAAAGCAGAACACGGACTTTACCCCTAAAATAGGGGAAAACTCCTATCAACCCTATCGCAAAGGGCGAATATCGGTCCCCCGGGCTGATCGGGGCCTGGGTTCAGTGTGGGTGTATGTAAAAGTTTCTCCAGAAAAAATATAAACACGGACTTTACCCCTACAATAGGGGAAAACCCCTATCAACCTTATCCCAAAGTATAGTCACGGGATATTCATTCACATTGACCTTTGACTTCTTGGGGTCAATGAGCGTCAATATGCTCTTTAAGTGCACAAAGGTCAATGAGTGCAAGTGTACTACTCTGTATCTGGGGTTAGGATGCGCAGGTGTATGACGTTACTTCCGGTAGGCGTGATTCGGACGTGACCCTGGGTTTAGACCTGTCTGACCTACATCCGGGTACTTTCCTGTGAGTGAGTGAGTGAGTGGGATCCGCCTGGAATAATGTATCGTCCGTTTTCATCATTTTGCGCATGCGCAGTCTGGTCGTAGTATAGAAAGCAGGCATTTTGGGGATTCGTGGAGGCTTGTTGAGTGATTGAGGTACCATACCTGGCCAAATGGACCGTGTGGGGTATCAGTTTTACATCCGGGTCCTCATCTTACATTTAGGAGTAGTATAGAAAGCAACAATTTTGGGGCCCCGAGCTCCGAGCTCCCGCCTGCCTCATCCCCGTGCTCCGAGCTCCCGACTTCTCCATTCCCGAGCTCCGAGCTCCCGTCGTTACGCCTTAACGCCCGTCGTTACGCCTTAACACCCTAGCATAACGCCTTGACACCATGATATACACAGATGAAAGAAAAACAACAAGGATGAGAGATGAGAGAACAACAACAACAACATGTTTTTTTCATATGGTTTATTCTCCCCTCCAGTACATCATACCCACGCTGAGGGAGCCGCGTTGGGTATGCTTACAATTCAAGAAGACTTTTGTCCAATCAGAGGCCGTCATTTGGCGCTGTATAAAGTCATATTCGTCCTTGCCCGTGACTGCGTTAGATGTATTCTCGGCCGCTCTTGTCCAATCAGAAGTCGACGTTTCAGAAACTTTCATCTTTGCTCGGTGTGACCTAATCGTCGTCGGGCAGGCCCGGATATTGTTCGGGCAGCATGTCCTGAAAGAGTTGTTTGCGCATCCTGATCGCATTTTCCAGGGCCTCAGTGGGTGGTAGCCCCATATCCTCTTCCAAGTGACGCTTGGTCTTCTTGATGCACCTGTGCGTGGGTTCGCCTTTCATTTCAAGCGGTAGTAAGGTATACTGTTCATAGATCGCCATGGCTGTTTTCCTGATGCAGGGACGCATTTGGGTGTACGCCTGTTGTACATTATCCTGTCCGGCGTCCTCGATCGCTGCAGCATGAGTATTGATAACTGCTGTCACATTACGATCTCAGAAGGTAGGTTCTGCCTCACTTTCCTAGTATGTAGGCTGACTATCTGAGGTCAAGCTCTCTGTATCAGTATATAGACTCTCAGCAATCTCACTTTCCTGGGATGTAGGCTGACTATCTGAGCTCAAGCTCTCCGTATCAGTAGATAGACTCTCATCAATCTCTGTATCGGCTTCTTGTGCCTCGGAGTCTTCAATCCCATGTATATTTTTCTCGTGTCGCATCATATCGTAACGTCTGGTGAACGTGCGTTGGCAAGTATAAGCCATATTGACGGTTGAACGTATTGTTTTGGCAATACACTTGCTTTTATAGACAGTAACGCCCGTCAACGCTTAGCTTAACGCTTCAACGCCCTGGTGACTAGCTCAGAAGCCCTGATTTTCATGGAATTGCCACCAATACATCGAAATGCAGTGACGCCCGTCAACGCCCGTCGTTACGTCTTAACGCTCGTCTCAACGCCGGTCAACACCCGTCGTTACGCCTTAACGACCGTCTCAATGCCTCAACGCCATATCTTTACGACTTAACGCCCGTCTCGGCGCCTTAACGAGCGATAAAGGGGTTTTGGAGGACGATTAACCGTTGAACTCTGAGAGCAGTTTCGGTCACGTGACCGGAAGTGACCTTTGACCACGTGACCCGAAGTGACCTTTGACCCTGCGCTGCTCGAAGTGACGTCATCGTACGGGATGTAGGCTGACTATCTGAGGTCAAGCTCTCCGTATCAGTAGATAGACTCTCATCAATCTCTGTATCGGCTTCTTGTGCCTCAGAGTCTTCAATCCCATGTATATTTTTCTCGTGTCGCATCATATCGTAACGTCTGGTGAACGTGCGTTGGCACTCAGAGCAAGTATAAGCCATATTGACGGTTGAAAGTCGACTGTGCGTGTTTTGGCAATACACTACTTAAGGCGGCTCTAAGTAGTCCTACCCACACAAACCCAGACCTGGTACGGTTAAGATGACTATCCATACAAGCCGAAGTAAGGTAGGGTTCAGGTGGCTCTAAGTAGTCCTATCCACGCAAGCCCGGGCCTGTTAGGCAGGTTTAAGGTGACTCTAAGCAGTCGTATCTACACACGCCCAGGCCTGGTACGCTCAAGACGACTCGAAGTAGTCCTATCCACACAAATCCAGGTCTGGTAGGGTTAAGGTAGCTCTAAGCAGTCCTAGCCACGCAAACCCAGGCCTGGTAGGATTAATGTGGCCCTAAATAGTCTTATCCATACAAACCCAGGCCTGGTGGGGTTAAGGTAGCTCGAAGCAGTCCTATCCACCCAAACCCAGGCCTGGTAGGATTAATGTGGCTCTAAATAGTCTTATCCACACAAATCCGGGCCTGTTATGGTTTTTGTGGCTTTAAGCAGTCATATCTGCACAAGCCCAGGCCTTTAAGCAGTTCCATCCACTCAAGGCCTGGTAGGGTTAAAGTGGCCCTACCCAGTCATATCTACACAAGCCCAGGACTGATAGGGTTAAGGTTGCTTTAAGCAGTCCTATCCACTCAAGCCCGTGCGTGGTGGATTTAAGGTGGCTCTAAATAGTCCTATCCACGCAAGTCCGGGCCTGGTAGGCAGGTTTAAGGTGACTCTAAGCAGTCCTATATACACAAACCCGGCCTGGTAGGGTTACGGTGTGGATCGGTAGGGTTAAGGTGACTCGAAGCAGTCCTATATACACTAGCCCAAAAGAGCGAACACAAACAGTTACGATCCTTAGCCTCAAACCCAGATTGGTCTGATGTGTAATTATCGAAGTAAAATATTTGCAATGTCCATTGGCGGCTATGAATATAGCACATTGGTCGAAACCTTGTATCCCATAATAATTAACATAGATTTCAAGTGATATTTATTGCAGAGGCGACAATCTGGAACTTACGCATTGCGCAAATTGGAATGTAATTACGTCTGTATTGCACCAGGTTCGTGAAACGCGTGTAGAGCCGGGCGTAGTGCGAGCGCAACGCAGGTATAAGTCCTTACGTCTATTGTAACGTAAGCAATTTTCCAGGCCTGGTAGAGTTAAGGTGCCTCTAATCACAGGTAGGGTTAAGGTGGCTGCAAATAGTCATATCCACACAAGCTCAGGCCTGGTAGGATTAAAGTGGCTCTAATTAAGCAGCCCACACAAGCCCAAATCTGATGACTCTAAGTAGTCCTATCCATACAAGCCTAGGCCTGATAGGGTTAAGGTGGCTCTACTTAAGCAGTCCACACACGCCCAAGTAAGGTAGGGTTAAGATGGCTTTAAGTAGTCCTATCCATACAAGCCTAGGCCTGGTAGGGTTAAAGTGGCTCTACTTAAGCAGTCCACACAAGCCCAAGTAAGGTAGGGTTAGGATGACTCTAAGTAGTCATATCCACACAAGCCCAGGCCTGGTAGGGTTAAGGTGACTCTAATCAGTTCTATCCACACAGGCCTGGTAGGGTTAAGGTGGCTGTACTTAAACAGTCCACACAAGCCCATGTAAGGTAGGGTTAGGGTGGCTTCAAATAGTCATATCCACACAAGCCCAGGCCTGGTATGGTTAAGGTGGCTCTACTTAAGCAGTCCACACAAGTCCAAGTAAAGTAGGGTTAAGATGACTCTAAGTAGTCCTATCCGTACAAGCCCAGGCTTGGTTGGGTTAAGGTGGCTCTAAGTAGTAGGGTTGAGGTTACCCTAATCAGTCCCATCCACAGAAGCCCAAGTCTGATAGGGTTAGGATGACTCTAAGTAGTCCTATCCACAAAAGTCCAGTCTGGTGGGGCTAAGATGACCCTGAGTAGTCCTATTGACACAAGCCCAAGTCTGGTAGGGTTAAGGTGGCTCTAAGCAGTCCTATCCACACAAGCCCAGGCCTGATAGGGGTAAGGTGGCTCTACTTAAGCAGTCCACACAAGCCCAAGTAAGGTAGGGTTAAGAAGACTCTTAAGTAGTCCTATCCATACAAGCCCAGGCCTGGTAGGGTTAAGGTGGCTTCAAATAGTCATATCCACACAAGCCCAGGCCTCGTAGGGTTAAGGTGGTTCTACTTAAGCAGTTCACACAAGCCCAAGTCTGATAGGGTTAGGATGACTAAGTAGTCCTATCCACAAAAGTCAAGTCTGGTGGGGCTAAGATAACCCTGAGTAGTCCTATCGACACAAGCACAAGTCTGGTAGGGGTAAGGTGGCTCTAAGCAGTCCTATCCACACAAGCCCAGGTCTGGTAGGGGTAAGGTGGCTCTAAGCAGTCCTATCCACACAAGCCCAGGCCTGGTAGGGGTAAGGTGGCTCTAAGCAGTCCTATCGACACAAGCCCAGGTCTGGTAGGGGTAAGGTGGCTCTAAGTAGTCCTATCCACACAAGCCCAAGTCTGGTAGGGTTAAGGTGGCTCTAAGCAGTCCTATCCACACAAGCCCAGGCCTGGTAGGGGTAAGGTGGCTCTAAGTAGTCCTAGTAGTATCCACACAAGCCCAGGTCTGGTAGGGGTAAGGTGGCTCTAAGTAATCCTATCCACACAAGCCCAGGCCTGGTAGGGGTAACGTGGCTCTAAGTAGTCCTATCCACACAAGCCCAGGTCTGGTAGGGGTAAGGTGGCTCTAAGTAGTCCTATCCACACAAGCCCAGGCCTGGTAGGGGTAAGGTGGCTCTAAGTAGTCCTGTCCACACAAGCCCAGGTCTGGTAGGGGTAAGGTGGCTCTAAGTAGTCCTATCCACACAAGCCCAGGCCTGGTAGGGGTAAGGTGGCTCTAAGTAGTCCTATCCACACAAGCCCAGGTCTGGTAGGGGTAAGGTGGCTCTAAGTAGTCCTATCCACACAAGCCCAGGCCTGGTAGGGGTAAGGTGGCTCTAAGCAGTCCTATCCACACAAGCCCAGGCCTGGTAGGGGTAAGGTGGCTCTAAGTAGTCCTATCCACACAAGCCCAGGCCTGGTAGGGGTAAGGTGGCTCTATGTAGTCCTATCCACACAAGCCCAGGTCGATTAGGGTTAACGTGGCTCTAAGCAGTCATATTTACACAAGCCCAGGAATGGTAGGGTTAAGGTGACTCTAAGCAGTACTATCTACCCAAGTGTAGGCAAATCCTAAATCCTCGTATATTAACCTTGTTATTAAAATTCTAACCAGTTCAGAAGGTCACTGTCTCTGTTATCTCATCCAGACTCGGGAATTTGGAGAGGATTGTTTTGTTTCAAAAGTTACTGAATGTAACCAGATTAGTGAAATTTCAGAGGGTTTATTGCAAACTCACATTTTTTGATCCGTGGTGAAAACGATGTAGGTTAGCATCTGACTGGCAGGGGTCACAACAAGTTACTGATTAGATTTAAGTACTGATTAGTTACTTATTATATAGTTACTGATTAATTACTGAGTAGTTACTGATTAATTACTGATTAGTTACTGATCAATTACTGATTAGATACTGGTTAGTTCTGGTGCTTTACTTAGAAATCTACAACTCGGCTTAGACCAATGAAGTGGCCTGTGTACTGATCTATATATGGCGGGTAATCATACACGCGATGGTGCAGATTAACGGAACGGGAAGATCTGAAAGATGCTCGCTTAACGTTGCTCAGTGAAGGTCATGTAATAGAGTGTAAAGAACAAAACAGAAAAATCATATCACATATTTCTGTTCCACGGACACATTTCGACTGATTAAAAAATGACCTCGTCAACCTGTCCTGGCCTTTCATCCATCCGTCCGTCCGTCCGTCCGTCCGTCCGCCATGCTGATTCCAATCGTATTGCCGTGTATGAAGGGTCTCAACAACACCTGCTCAAAGTACCGATAACAGAACTATGATTATAAATTAGACGTTCCGATGTACAATACACATTGATTACATATACCATTCTCAACGATCACAAAGCCGACCAATATAGTTTTGGAATGGAAATTTGACCAAACCACGAATAATAATCAATGGTTAATTACAATCATGATGATCATGGTGATTCTGCAGTAATGACCTATGTTATACGTGTTCAGTACTGCTGGAGCCATTACCAGCGTCACTCCAAACGATCGTATGGGGACCGATTATGGCCTCGGGCCACATCCAGGCTATTAACATCAAGCTACAATAATACTTCATCGCCATACTTTAGGGCAAAGACTTGTCCAGATAGCAGCGACAGACTGGCAATCAAGGGTGGTCTTGTCAGTCCCGCTTGGTCTAAATCTAAAGGTTTCGCATAAACATTTTATATTAATAACCATATACAGTACCGATCAGGTCTTTGTAGGCCTACACATATTGGACTGCTCTTAATGTTTGATACCTTTGGGCGTTTGAATGTATTGGTTGCTGATATTGCTGTTCTACTATCCAACCTCATCAATATTATGATCATATCCTTGAATCACTTGAATGGCTGTATTCGGCTGTCAACCGTATTCATGCCTCATCAATACATCCTTAATGATTATTTTCTTCGAAATATACCGCTTCAGCCTAAGCGAACTCATCCCACAACCATTAAACCGGGTTCGATCAACCGGAAGTGGATATTTGGTTTTGGAATGGAGTACCGCACATACCGGAAGTTTTGTTCAAACACCTCGGCAGGTATCGGAAATTCCTGTCCATTAAATTACCTGAGAACAGAGATCGAGACTGGAGTAATCGTACAGACGACACCGACGAACTGGTGAAGCGGTTCATGTATCGAACATGCTGATATAGATCGTACTACTAGCGATTGCATGGTTCCCTTCAGGGGCTAATGCTACCAGATCCCCTACCATTGTAGGAGTCATACCATTACAGTAGGGTAAAGTTTCTGTCCTAAATCTCTCTGGTACAATTGTATGCCTATACCACATTATTTCTCTGTGCCTTCACGCTAAATCTCAAGAATTATACATTTAAATTTGTTGTTAATGTTATGGGCGATTTTATGACTTTTTATCTGTTGTAATTTGGAGTATTTTATTTGAAAAAGTTTCAGAGCTTGAAAGGTTAATCGGTCAGTTTATCTGATGAACTTTCCAAATTTGTAATATTTTGAAACACAATAAATGTTCAGGACACAGAGTGAAAAGCTTTTTCGAAATCTATAAGCAGCAGTAATCCTGGAAATTTGTAGTGTTGAACATGATATAATAAACTACCCTTATATTCTCTCTTATATACCTATCCTATCTAGGACAAATCCCATTGGTTCTCGAGAATAAATTTATTCAAAACTTATTTCAGACAGTTTGCAAAGCAGGATGATGCTAGCATATATGTTACTTTCATAAGGATTAATGATCTCCAAATCTCGCGGTTTGCTGGGTTTTGGTAGACAGGTTTATGGGTTCGGGTTAGGGTTATGTTTATTTGTGTGCACTATGATTTTTTATATTTTTATTTGGTGCTTAATACTTTTATACGAATTAGATTTTAGATTATGGACGCGGATATTCTTTTAAGGACCTTGTTTCTTTAGATGAGAAAATGACCCCAGGTCAGGTGCAATACAAAAGTACAAAAATAAAATACTTCCACTACAAGAAATTGTTCAATTGGCAAAGAGTACAATATTATATTTTATACTCAGAAAAAATCCAAGGCATTGAGTCTCGTGATTCTCGAGTAACAGGGCCGTAAAGTAGTGCATTCGTGCAAAAATAGTTGATTCTGAGGTGAAAACAATTCATATTGTTCTCTGTAAACATATGAAGATAAACGATAACCAGAACCAGATTTGGTCTACTACTACGTATTTGAACAGCGAGTACGCTGTATCAAGCTGGATTATGTTATCGTTTATCATATGTTAAAAGAAAGAAATATGAGGTGTTTTCGCCTCAAATTTGGCGATTTTGCACGAATGCACTATTTCACGGCCCAGTTATTCGAGAATGATGAGACTCAGTGCCTTGAAACCTTTCTGAGAATACAATATAATATTGTACTTCATGCCAACTGAACAATTTCTTGTATATGTAATATGTTATTTTGGCACTTCTACCGCACCTGTTCTGGGGCCATTTACCCACCTAAACATACGTGGTCCTTTATTGACATCAGAACTGACCCAATCTTTTCGAAATATATTTTTTGAATATATTTAATTCAATGGATTCTTGAATTTCTTATTTCGATTGCCTCTATCTGTTTCCATTAGTATACAATTTTCATTATATAATTTTTGTCCATTTAGGATTTTTCGGTTCTCAAATACTTCTTCCCAGGGGTATATATTGTAGGTTATTCATCCATACCCCCCCCCCAATGTGCCTTTGTTCGGGCTAGAATGCCCTTGATAGTTTTAATCCGAATATCTCCAACTTTAATTTTACATCGCCTAGTTCATTCAATCTTCAATGTTTGTGTTTACACAATCCTGTTATATTTCCCTTTCTGACGATCCAATATGTATTCCATGGTCACTCTCCTTGGTACTGAATTGTGGACCGCAGCGCGGTCAACATTTGACAAAGTTTCGCGATTATAAACTGATATGACATATTCATCAATAGTGTTTGTAATGTCTGTCTTTATCGGGTTCATATAATCGATATCTTTAAGAAGGAGCAATTAAATTGCTTGGTTATTAACTTGTTTTTGTTGGAATACTTTAGAATTTTGTTTGATCGTCGCTAAAAAGCCGAAATATTGCTGAACCTTGTTGAAAATTGTTAAACCTTAATTCACTCTCTCTCTCTCTCTTCCACTAATCAAGGTCGGGATTTAGCACTAAATACCAATCGCTATGATTATTGACGGATTTGCAATATCTCTTACGAGTGAATTTATTTTATTGAAGAAGCTAGGTTTGTCTTTGTTGGTGCGTTTATATTTACTAGGGTGACCTATGTATCATAAATATTGCGAGTGCTAATCAAATAGTCACCATCTGGGTATATTTCTACTTATGTACTTTATAATGTTAATTGTTGTTAAAAAAGGTCATTACTCCAGTCCTCGCATATTGAACCGGAAGAGACTCGCCCATGAACGCAATACCCAAACAACTTTTAATTTGACTTTCAAACTTTTATATGAGTGATCGTCTTGCAAACATATTATTGAATGTTACTTGTTTTTTAATAGCGGAAATCATCTCGCCTTTTTATGTAGGTCAGCTAACCGTTCACAGTTCATTGAAACAATATTAACAGTTTCCGCCTCCATGCAGCAGACTGATAACCGCTGATAACCTGTGTCTATATGAACAGCAATGCATGACTTTTTAATGCAGATCCTGATGACCTCCTCCATATAAACACATTTAGAACATTATTGAGGATACCACGTGTGAACGACCGCTTTGCGGGTGATTATATTCCACAGCAGATCAATATTGGATACTTCCTATCTCACCCCGTGTAACCCGGAGCGTTCTGACCATAATTGGGTAGGCTTCACATCTCGATCGCAGTACATGAGCAGTCACAAACAACGCTTGATTGAGGTGTATTGAGAGAGTGAGTTCTTGGTTACAGACTAATTACCAGTAATGAGCAAAGGTATTGTCTCTGTCCAGCTAATGTCCTCGTAAAATGTCTATGTCTTCTATTTGTGTCATACACGTGGTAACCGGCTATACATATTTTATAGACATTTGCTGCAGGAGTTGCCAGCGCGCAGCATTTACGGACATCTGGGGTTCTGATTATCGATGCTTGTTGTTTGCAAATGAGCTGTGATAATGGGGGACTTGCACAATTCATGTCCAATCAGATCCTGTGTCTGTCATTTCCTATGTGATTATTTTTGGTCCAGTTAAAGTGACAGAAGTACTAGTACTGTCGAAGTTGAACATATGGTGTTCTATTTGGGTCAAGTTTGCGTCGCGTGGCGACTTTTAGAAACTCGCCACTCGCCACGCGCCGTGGACACTCCGGCGCGCGGCGACTGGCGACTTTCTACTATCTCTTAACATGTAAAACCTCGCCACTCGCCACGCATCGTAAAACGCGGCGAGTTTGGCCCTATCTCTTAACCTGAAAAAACTTGCCGCGCGCCACTCGCCGGACGAACCACGGCGCGCGGCGACTGGCGACTTTTGACTGTAGAGAAACTCACCACTCGCCATGCGCCGTGGACCTCTCCGGCGCGCGGCGACTGGCGACTTTCTCCTATCTCTTAACTTGCAAAAACTCGCCAGGCGCCACGCGCCGTGGGGGAGGGGCGGGGGGGGGGGGCCCTATCTCTTAACCTGAAAAAACTCACCGCATGCCACTCGCCGGACGAACCACGGGGCGCGGCGACTGGTTACTTTTGACTTCTGGAATTCTCAGGATTTTTTCTCAAGTGTGCATGACCGGGGAGCATCAATTATCGGAATATTTTGTTCGAAACATGCTTTCATTTAATTTAATTTTAAATCTCTTCCTCGTGCATAAATATTAAGTATTAAGTTGAGTGAGTTCGACTTCAATCAACTTGAGTGAGTTGTCAACTCAAACATGAATAAAATTTGAGGGAATTTCATTCGCACGTGAGTGAATTTCAACTTGAGTGGGTTGAATTTACACTTTTACTTGAGTGAACTTTTTTTAGCGAGTAGTTTTTCACAGCAAACTCACCTTGCATATCTAAACCCAGCTTACCAAGCTAAATTTACGTTATAGCGCCTCGCCCCTTAAGGAACGAGATACAGGCGCTAAGTTAAATATATAAGTTTTGCAATCGACGGAACAGAGTAAGACTCACACAGTATATGTTGGGATTATGTTCGTCCTGATCTGTACTGAGGCTGTTTTTGTGGCGGGTTGTGGCTACAATCATAAACAGCTTGTGTCACTTTCGTCCCTACTCTCCTTGTTCTCCCGCTCATTCACACCGCATATTTCGCACCTCTTGGCCGTTAGGGGACGCTCTGCACAAGCCAACCGCCGATGACCAATGAATATTACTCTTACGGAAGAGTCTTGTTCCGTTTTGTTTATCACGGCAACCAACATCCGGGCACCCGCCATCTTTTCTCTCGGTGGCTGAGAGAACTTCGGTCAGTCACCATTAACTGTTTCCAGATTAGTCTTTCGGTAACAGTACTAAACTACCCAGTGTAGAAACAAGTGAGCTATTTCTTAACAATCGACTGTGAAACGAAACTGTGAGTTGTCTCCCTTTTCAAACGTTCACATGTCGTTAACGGCAAAACTAATAATAAACGGACGACAAAACAGCTCTAATTATTTTAATTTCTGGGTTAAGAGTGAATAGATTTTTGGATAACTTTCTCCATTGTTGATATATTTAGTAATTTTAGTGATTGCAAAAATTTGTTCACTAATACCTTCAAATAATTAACACAAGCCATGTTAATTTTCTTAATATCCCTCTGATAAGATCACGCTTAATCGTCATGAGTTTTTAAGGAGATCAAGTTGCCTACATTGTTAACGTAAAAACACCGTTCAAGTGTTTCATATTTTGAATTGAATGTTGACTGTTAATAAAGACGGGGAAAGTTCCTTTGAGAGATGAGGTAAGAGGGGGTGTCGCTGTCAAAATAGTGACATGGCTTCCACTTACGCGATAGTCGTGATCTCACTATCATGAAGGCATGACTGTTTAGAATGTGAGTGTGGCGTAATTTCGATCACTTGAAGTAGTTAGTTAATCGTGGTTAGTATGAGGAATCTGGTTACCTCCGAGCTATTACGGCGCGGTGATTGGATAACCAGATAAAGCGCTCCCTAACGATCAAGAGGCGCGAAATATGCGATGTGAATCAGCGGGGAAACAAGGAGACACAAGCTGTTTATCAGCGTAGGTTGTGGCGGGGTCATGTGGATTTTCGTGACTTCATCAATGCGGGGGCCAACAAGGCTCAACATGTTTTGTGACGTCAGCAAAATATGTGTAGGGTCCCCGACATTATCTCCAGCATTATGTCAGTCTAATGGCAAGTGGGGAAACCCCTTGGGCGAATTTTATTTGGTCTTACGCTGTAGAATACAATGGTGAGTGAGTGAGTGACTAGTAGGGTTTAACGTCGTTTTCAACCTTGTTTCAGTCATATATCACGACGGTGCCTACATGTGCCAGAACACGAGAGTGCTCACAGTTCCTATTACCCTGGACACTGATCATCCCAGCCAGTACAGCACCCGGTCACCCATTTAAGTATTGACCGAGCTTAACGTTGCTTAACTTCGGGGATCTGACGAGAACCGGTGTGTCCAACGCTATAAGCCGTACCTTGAAAGGGTCTGGGGCCCATTGGCTGGCTTTCGTTGAAAAGTTCTGACGCGCATGGGTGTCATATTGAAGCGCTCGAGGAGTAGAGCCTAACTGGGCTGGTACGCTCCCATACAGCAGGCTCCCTCCATGCCGCCAGCCCCGAAAAGTCAACCAACCATGACGGTCCCAGCCAAACTCGTACAAGACATTGAACAGCATATGAACACAAGGATATGGCGGAATCTCTTCAAAGACGAGACGTTGAAGATCACAGAAAACAAATTTCACCACTAATATATTCGAAAGAGAAAGCCGCAATTTTAGAGTTAGGTGCGCAATTGGCTTTTTTCTTGATATTTTCCATTCTCCCCTATCTTTTAACATGGTGCTAAATAGCACTGGTGACAATATAGTGCAGATATTTTGCTAATCTTTGGTGCCGGGGTTTAAAGGCGATATAATTCTTCTAATTATCATCTAAATTGCATAGATTCGCACTGCATGGAAAGGTAATATATCGTCTATTTAGCGTAGATTCGCAAATCGATTTGTCATTCACTTTATTGTCACATAAGGGAGAGTCAATATATTGTCAATTTAGCGTAGATTCGCAAATGTGTTTACCTCGTGGAGATGGCAGAGAAGACAATATATTGTCTAATTAGCACTTTGATAATCTCATCTAAATTGCAACGATTCGCACTTCATGGAGAGTTAATATATTGTCAATTTAGCGTAGATTCGCAATTCTGTTTTACCTCGTCGAGATGGCAGAGAAGACAATATATTGTCTAATTAGCACTTTGATAATCTCATCTAAATTGCATAGATTCGCACTTCATGGAAAGTTAATATATTGTATATTTAGCGTAGATTCGCAAATCTGTTTTACCTCGTCGGGATTGCAGAGAAGACAATATATTGTCTAATTAGCACTTTGATAATCTCATCTAAATTGCATAGATTCGCACTTCAGGGAAAGTTAATATATTGTATATTTAGCGTAGATTCGCAAATCTGTTTTACCTCGTCGAGATTGCAGAGAAGACAATATATTGTCTAAATAGCACTTTGATAATCTCATCTAAATTGCATAGATTCGCACTTCATGGAAAGTTAATATATTGTCTATTTAACGTAGATTCGCAAATGTGTTTTAACTTCGGCGAAATTTCACAGAAGACAATATATTGTCTAATTAGCACTTTGATAATCTCATCTAAATTGCATAGATTCGCACTGCATGGTAAGGTAATATATCGTCTATTTAGCGTAGATTCGCAAATCGATTTGTCATTCACTTTATTGTCACATAAGGGAGAGTTAATATATTGTCTATTTAGCGTAGATTCTCAAATGTGTTTACCTCGTCGAGATGGCAGAGAAGGCAATATATTGTCTAATTAGCACTTTGATAATCTCATCTAAATTGCATAGATTCGCACTTCACGGAGAGTTAATATATTGTCTATTTAGCGTAGATTCGCAAAAGTGTTTACCTCGTGGAGATGGCAGAGAAGACAATATATTGTCTAATTAGCACTTTGATAATCTCATCTAAATTGCAAAGATTCGCACTTCATGGAGAGTTAATATATTGTCAATTTAGCGTAGATTCGCAATTCTGTTTTACCTCGTCGAGAGGCAGAGAAGACAATATATTGTCTAATTAGCACTTTGATAATCTCATCTAAATTGCATAGATTCGCACTTCATGGAAAGTTAATATATTGTATATTTAGCGTAGATTCGCAAATCTGTTTTACCTCGACGAGATTGCAGAGAAGACAATATATTGTCTAATTAGCACTTTGATAATCTCATCTAAATTGCATAGATTCGCACTTCATGGAAAGTTAATATATTGTCTATTTAGCGTAGATTCGCAAATGTGTTTTAACTTCGGCGAAATTTCACAGAAGACAATATATTGTCTAATTAGCACTTTGATAATCTCATCTAAATTGCATAGATTCGCACTGCATGGTAAGGTAATATATCGTCTATTTAGCGTAGATTCGCAAATCGATTTGTCATTCACTTTATTGTCACATCAGGGAGAGTTAATATATTGTCTATTTAGCGTAGATTCGCAAATGTGTTTACCTCGTCGAGATGGCAGAGAAGACAATATATTGTCTAATTAGCACTATCTCATCCAAATTGCATAGATTCGCACTTCAGCGAAAGTTAATATATTGTATATTTAGCGTAGATTCGCAAATCTGTTTTACCTCGTCGAGATAGCAGAGAAGACAATATATTGTCTAATTAGCACTTTGATAATCTCATCTAAATTGCATAGATTCGCACTTCATGGAAAGTTAATATATTGTATATTTAGCGTAGATTCGCAAATCTGTTTTACCTCGTCGAGATTGCAGAGAAGACAATATATTGTCTAATTAGCACTTTGATAATCTCATCTAAATTGCATAGATTCGCACTTCAGGGAAAGTTAATATATTGTATATTTAGCGTAGATTCGCAAATCTGTTTTACCTCGTCGAGATTGCAGAGAAGACAATATATTGTCTAAATAGCACTTTGATAATCTCATCTAAATTGCATAGATTCGCACTTCATGGAAAGTTAATATATTGTCTATTTAGCGTAGATTCGCAAATGTGTTTTAACTTCGGCGAGATTGCAGAGAAAACAATATATTGTCTAAATAGCACTTTGATAATCTCATCTAAATTGCATAGATTCGCACTTCATGGAAAGTTAATATATTGTCTATTTAGCGTAGATTCGCAAATGTGTTTTAACTTCGGCGAAATTTCACAGAAGACAATATATTGTCTAATTAGCACTTTGATAATCTCATCTAAATTGCATAGATTCGCACTGCATGGTAAGGTAATATATCGTCTATTTAGCGTAGATTCGCAAATCGATTTGTCATTCAATTTATTGTCACATCAGGGAGTGTTAATATATTGTCTATTTAGCGTAGATTCGCAAATGTGTTTACCTCGTCGAGATGGCAGAGAAGACAATATATTGTCTAATTAGCACTTTGATAATCTCATCTAAATTGCATAGATTCGCACTGCATGGTAAGGTAATATATTGCATATTTAGCGTAGATTCGCAAATCTGTTTTACCTCGTGGAGATTGCAGAGAAGACAATATATTGTCTAAATAGCACTTTGATAATCTCATCTAAATTGCATGGATTCGCACTTCATGGAAAGTTAATATATTGTATACTTAGCGTAGATTCGCAAATCTGTTTTACTTCGTCGAGATTGCAGAGAAGACAATATATTGTCTAATTAACACTTTGAAAATCTCATCTAAATTGCATAGATTCGCACTTCAGGGAAAGTTAATATATTGTATATTTAGCGTAGATTCGCAAATCTGTTTTACCTCGTCGAGATTGCAGAGAAGACAATATATTGTCTAAATACTGATAATCATCGAGATTCGCACATGGAAAGTTAATATATTGTCTACGTAGATTATATTGTTTTAATGAATTGCCAATATATTGTCACTTTGATAATCTCATCTAAATTGCATAGATTCGCACTTCATGGAAAGTTAATATATTGTCTATTTAGCGTAGATTCGCAAATGTGTTTTAACTTCGGCGAGATTGCAGAGAAGACAATATATTGTCTAATTAGCACTTTGATAATCTCATCTAAATTGCATAGATTCGCACTTCAGGGAGAGTTAATATATTGTCTATTTAGCGTAGATTCGCAAATCTGTTTTACCTCGCGAGACTGCAGGGGAGGCAATATATTGCCTAATTAGCACTTTGATAATCTCATCTAAATTGCATAGATTCGCACTTCAGGGAAAGTTAATATATTGTCTATTTAGCGTAGATTCGCAAATCTGTTTTACCTCGACGAGATTGCAGAGAAGACAATATATTGTCTAATTAGCACTTTGATAATCTCATCTAATTGCATAGATTCGCACTTCACCGAGAGTTAATATATTGTCTATTTAGCGTAGATTCGCAAATGTGTTTACCTCGTGGAGATGGCAGAGAAGACAATATATTGTCTAATTAGCACTTTGATAATCTCATCTAAATTGCATAGATTCGCACTTCATGGAAAGTTAATATATTGTCTATTTAGCGTAGATTCGCAAATGTGTTTTAACTTCGGCGAGATTGCAGAGAAAACAATATATTGTCTAAATAGCACTTTGATAATCCCATCTAAATTGCATAGATTCGCACTTCATGGAAAGTTAATATATTGTCTATTTAGCGTAGATTCGCAAATGTGTTTTAACTTCGGCGAGATTGCAGAGAAGACAATATATTGTCTAATTAGCACTTTGATAATCTCATCTAAATTGCATAGATTCGCACTTCATGGAGAGTTAATATATTGTCTATTTAGCGTAGATTCGCAAATCTGTTTTACCTCGACGAGACTGCAGGGGAGGCAATATATTGTCTAATTAGCACTTTGATAATCTCATCTAAATTGCATAGATTCGCACTTCACGGAGAGTTAATATATTGTCTATTTAGCGTAGATTCGCAAATGTGTTTACCTCGTGGAGATGGCAGAGAAGACAATATATTGTCTAATTAGCACTTTGATAATCTCATCTAAATTGCATAGATTCGCACTTCATGGAGAGTTAATATATTGTCAATTTAGCGTAGATTCGCAATTCTGTTTTACCTCGTCGAGAGGCAGAGAAGACAATATATTGTCTAATTAACACTTTGATAATCTCATCTAAATTGCATAGATTCGCACTTCATGGAGAGTTAATATATTGTCAATTTAGCGTAGATTCGCAATTCTGTTTTACCTCGTCGAGATAGCAGAGAAGACCATATCTTGTCTAAATTTTATTCGTACACATATTTTGTTGAATAGGAAGCAATATATTGTCTAATTAGAGCATTGATAATGTGATGTAAATTGCAAATATCCGCAATTGAAGAAGACTTAATATACTTTCTATTTAACATATATTCACAAAGCGGTTTAACCCTATCGATCATGCTTCATTCTCTACTGTTGAACCCAGAAATGATATGTTGTTAATATAACAATAATACATGTATTATCTATGCAGCAGTAAATCCTTAACAAGTAAATTGAATGTGGATATCCCTTGTTTGTTGAACCTAGAAATGCCATATTGTTACAATCACTATAAAACCATTAAGTGAACAATTCTTGTGAGAACCAAATGGCATTCGACACTAGGGATTGCGTCAAAATGATAAAAGGTCGACAATAATTTGATGATATTCCGTGCAGATTTTAGCAACTATCTCCCTAAAAAATATAGTCATCTGTGAGTCCATCCAAGGGGTGGTTTTAAAATTTGCAGTGCTATCGCGAAAGGCGGCGAATGTCCTCTCGGACTTACAGAAATGATAATGACAATGTCGCTCATGACAATGCTTCACCTTTGATTGTTGAACCTAGAAATGGCATATTGTTACCATGAAAACAATTCGAAGAAAGGGCGTTAATCACGAAAGCTGAACACCTGGACTCTCTGGTATATTGTTTAACGATAATCTTTGCTCCATGCTACATGTAATGCTACATTATTATCTTCGCAATGAATATATCATGTAATAAGTACATGTAATTTGGATCACCTTCTTCCACAAAAATGATATTAGATACCTGTGCATTGCGTTTACGTGATAAAATGATATAATTATATCTTGTACGATTTATCACACATCATTCGCACTGACATTTTCTTCCTCCGGTAGTGGCGCTATAGTCATGTCTTTGTCTCTTCAATGGGTGGTATTGGGTCTATCGACATTGGGAACACAAGAATCTGCTTCACCGAAGAATCAGAACGGCCATATGTCGTTAATACATGTAATAAGCCAGTAATTAAAATTGTTGTTATGAAACACTCTTGTCGATTAACAGCGATACATACACAAATATTGTGTACGGGATACAAAAGTTGTTATCCATAAAATAGCCTTTTATTATATGTGGTATCAGGTCGTTTCGTCACGCGATATTCCGGCAAGCTACATTTCGGTAAGCGACATTTCGTCACGCGACTTTGACATGTGAAAATGTCGCGTGCCACAATGTCGTACTCTTCACTTTGTGCCGAAATGTTGCATGCCGAAATCTCGTATATGCCGAGATGTCGCGTGCCGAAATGTCGCGGATTTGTTATATATTCGACTTTTTACTGGAGATATATGTGTCACTTGAGGGGAGATTTGGAGTGTTTGATTCATACTTTTACTTCATTACCAGAAACTGAAATAGAATATGTTGTATCTTCTATCGACAATGTACAAATAAAGTTAAAACCTGGCATGGAGATATCCAAACCATAGTTTATTAGGTCTACACTCATATAATTTGGGTTTCGATAGAAAAAAACTCGGTAAAACAAAAGCCCGCTGCAACTGATATTTTCGATCATGGTCACATATGCTTTATTTCTTGTCCATGGACGCATTTCTGTGTTTGATGATATACCGGAGAGAAAAGGTAAATCTGTATCGGTGATTCTGCGGACGTTATATTTAAACTAGCCAAGCCATTGAAATGACTTTTCGGTACATTGAGTGTTGACTTCGTGTGTTTTGACGATTTTTTCTAACTTGGGAGTGAAATCTTTCTGTTTATGGACGGCTTCGCAGAAAGTGATCAGAGCGGATATGACTGTTATGCCTCCGTTCGCCAAATCTGGTAAAATCACTCGTTTGGGAACGATGATTTAGACAATATATTGTGAAGCCGGCGTGTGAAATTGAATCTGCGAATCTACGCTAAATAGACAATATATTAAGTATGCAGGAGGTGCGAATCAATGCAATTTAGATGCGATTATCAAAGTGCTAATTAGACAATATATTGTCTTCTCTGCAATCTCGACGAGGTAAAACAGATTTGCGAATCTACGCTAAATATACAATATATTAACTTTCCCCGAAGTGCGAATCTATGCAATTTAGATGAGATTATCAAAGTGCTAATTAGACAATATATCGTCTTCTCTGCAATCTCGACGAGGTAAAACAGATTTGCGAATCTATGCTAAATAGACAATATATTAACTCTCCCTGAAGTGCGAATCTATGCAATTTAGATGAGATTATCAAAGTGCTAATTAGACAATATATTGTTTCTTTCTGGGGAACAAGAGCTCCAAGTCCCAGCATCGCACATATGTATATAGTCTACATTTTATGCAAATCATTCGTGTATTTCGAAAAGGAAAACGCCGACATTCTCGGTATGAGCAAACTGAGAAGAATGGAATGTGCTCGCGTGAAGCTTTCTCGCGATGACAGGTTAAGGAAAGAGATATTCAGCGTTTTACGTCATGTTACATTGTACGTCACAGGTTATGTTGACTTTGGTCCATGGAAGATGAGCGTTATCCGCTTTAATAAGTATCGGCGACCTCAGTGGGGTATAACTTGTCATTGGCGTTACGGACAAGTCGAACGATATTCTCACTCACCCGAATCAGTCGGTGTACCTCCATTCGCAACTTCTCGGGGATCTCCGGTTTGAGATGTCCCCTTCGTAGATTTCCGCTCGGGAGTTCCGAATGGGTGTACCTCGTGTGAGGGAGGATACTCGAACAGTTTCGATCATTCCGTCAGCAAGTTTACTCTGCTGCATAATCTGGTAGTGGGATGAATTCTCATTCAATATTTACGTTCAGTTGAATCGATGCAGGGGGCATATTGCGGTCGGTGGATTTGTTCGGGGAGAAACAGAATATATTGTATAATTAGCATCTCGTTCTAATAGCAAAGTATCCTAGAAAATATCTGCAAATTAGCAGCTTTGCTAATTAGATTCTAAATAGATGCGAGAGAATATAAGCCAATCGCGCACCTTAATGCAATTTTAGCCAATAACACAATGGCGCCCTGACTTCGACGGGCTTTATGTCAACAGTACCTCATTTCCCATCTAAACTTGCTGAACAAAGACCCGGTCCATATGGAAATCGAAAGAACAGCGTGAATGTTGAAAACCCCGGGCATGACCTCGACAGCGGCGCATACCACGGCGATGGCTCAAAAGAAAAAAACTGTTTGAACGCCTCATTAAGATCAAAAACGCCCACAGCTGAACTATAAATTGCACAAACTGCACCATTCTCCTCACTTTTGGGCTGCGAAATCCGTACGGGAAGCGGCCCTTAAACTGCAATTTCAATCAATCAATCATTCTCCTCATTTCACCATGAGCACTACGGCATCCATGTTGAGCAATGTGAACTTTTAACTCGACAACATAGATATTCTAGCCGAAGCGTTACGTCAAGCCAACGATGCTATTACTCACGCAGCTCAAGCTGAGACCACCGAGGCCGCTCAGCACCAAAGCATGCGTTGCCTTCTTGTCACACTCATGGATGACATTCGAGTGACTCGGATATGTCTTGTGCATAAGAAGACAAATACTACCTAAAGAAAACACAACTACCCCTGCCCAGAAACTGCTGAATCTACAGGAGGCATTTCAGACCTTTATGGAGACGCAGCTGGAGACGGAAAATTATAACTTAGCCTCTCTCTTCTCGACTGCAACTGACATAACTGTCCGAATGCACATGCGCAACAAGCTATCTTATCACGAACAACATTCCAGGCGTATTTTATACCACGAGAACTTCAATACGACACCATGCACTGCAAATTTGGCCCACCTAGTCCCAAGTTACACTCCATGTCACAATCCACATTTATGCGCTCATTGCCACCAGAACTGCGCTTTCTTTCCTAATTTTGACGTCGCTGGTGACATCACACTTGAACCAATGCACTCCGTGACCCACAAGTCAAACTATCACTCAATGATAAGAGATTTGTGGTCCAAATAGGACGTGTGGGCTGCCATTTTTAAGCGATCGTTGTGTAGAGTCCGTCTGGGATGGTTTTAGTGGAAGTGCCGTAAATCTGCGCATGCGCAGTCGCGATGTAGTAGAAAAAGGTGTCTGGGTAGGAATATTGGGTAAGGTGTGACCATCCGTGGTCTAATTGGGCTGTGTGGACTGTCGTCATGAAGCTCTTTTCGGGTAGAATCCGCCTTGTGATGCGTCAATCTTCGACCATGTTCACTGTAGTCCATTAGACGACTCACTAAGCGTCAGCACAGGATATTGTAAGGCCAATATGTTCTGGGAACAGCTGTTGTCGCATTTTGACTGCATTTTCAGGGCCTATGCGTATGGTACTCCCGTATACACTCTTCCAAGTCACGCTTGATTTTCATGATGGCTCGGTGCGTTCCAAGCGGAAGCTAGCTATACTTTTCATAGATCGCCGACGTATAAGAAAGCCTCGCAGTTTGACTCTTCCTGCTAAGAGCTTCAAGACGACACCTCACGCGGCCCATTTGGACCACGTATGGTCTATAACTCGCCGAAAAATGGCACCAAAGATATCCTTTTTCCGACTGCTCATGCGCACATTGACGTAAATTCCAATAAAAACCGCCCCAGGCGGATTCCACCCTATAAGAGCTTTATGGTGATTGCCCACTCAGCCCATTTAGACCAAGTATGGTTCACATCTACCCCCAAACACTCTTTTTCTACTATTCCACGACTGCGCCAGCGCAGATTGGAGGCACTTACCCAAAACCACATCAGGCGGACTCTACTCCATGATCGCTTCAATACGGCACCCAACGCGTCCATGGCATTTGAACCACGGATGGCTCTCTAGACCCCCAAAACGCCCTCTCCAGCGCCCTTTTTCTACTGCTCCACGACTGCTCATGCGAAGATTGACCGGACGTCCACCCTAGAGCTAACTGATGCTCATCAGAATTTTTCAGCGAAAGTTAACCAATTGCCCTCAAGTCCCTTCCCCTTGTACTCTACAGCGTGAGACAGGAAAAAGAAGGTCCCACACTCTATAGTATAGTCCACAAAAAAAATCTCTCATGCGCAGTCCATCTTTCCAGGGGATTCACTCATGGGGTTTCCCCACTTGCCAATAAGCTGGACATAATGCTGGAGATAGTGTTGGAGACCCTACCTTCACTTTCATGACGTCACAAAACATGTTGGAACTCGTTGGCTCACGTCACGGAAATCCCAATCATCCCTCCACAACCCCCACATAAACAGACTCAATGAACCTGATTTTCGCCCTGTTACGATGACCACAGATGAACTATTCCTTTTGGGCGTTTCTCCCAAATTTTTTTTTAAGGTTCGTGCGTTTTCTGACCTGGAGTAACATCGATATTCAGGACTTGCCGTCTCTGGGCAGACTATTTCTTACGGGGGAACGATCACAATGTTTATTATTTCCAGTTTTGTTTGGTACGACAAAACGAATTTCATGATATTATCTACAGATCGCGGATATGTCATTGGCTTCAGTCCTGAGATGGCGAGTTTCTGAATATTCCTGACTGTTGAGACAGCGCAAGTTCGGACAAATCTTTTGGCGGAGGGGGTAGTTTCTCCGTAAGCAAAGTTATGCAACATTGCAATTGGTCATGGACCAAAGCCAATCGAAGATGACCGACCTTGATCAATTTTTCTCTATCAAATTACATGTTTAAAATAAATTTATGGCTATCTTGACCGTTTGTCATATTTTATCTGTGTGCTATCACCATCACTCGTATGCTGTGTGCTAACATCGTTCTCTCGATCCCTCTTTCTGTCTGCGAAACTTGTTTTTACTAGGTATAGATCCACGGGTTAAGAGCTATCTTTATGTTATACTTATGCCGTCATAGTTAGTGAAGATGTCGCGGGGGGGGGGGGGGGGGGGGGGGGGGTGGTAACGGTAGTGGTAAGATTATTATCAGGACTTGGCTTCCGGCGAACATTGATTGCCATTATATGTTTGAGCGTAATATGCTTGACTGGACCAGAAATGATTTATGACGTATTTTAAAATGTTTCTATAATATTTGACTCTCAAATATATAAAAACCACCTTCTCAAATTTTATTGGGAAATTTTTTGGGTCAGTTTGATTGACCACCTCCGAAATTTGCAAGACGAATCATAATATACGTAAAACTAGGCTGATTTCCTGCAAGTCAGAAGCGGTCAACAGTTTTCAATGATGCCAGCAAGACATCATGATGTTCCAAAATATCAAATCCGTATCGCTGATCAGTATTCTTAATCCATATGATATACGTTATAAAGTCGTTATCTAGAGCATGATGTATCTCAGTCACGCTTTGATTGTGACTGTTAATATGAAAACTATGACGATCTTGAAATACATAGGTTCATACGGCCCCTAGCCCCGGGTTAAGCGGAATTAGACACAAGTTACGGAACGTATCGCCATAGATCTTGCACGCTACGCTCGTATTTTGCTATCAGCATGCGATATGTATCGTCAAATTTGAGAAAATTCGAGTGGAGGCGCTTGATGATATAGCCTTCTTTTAAAAGTTCATTACAGACATGGAAAGAAACAGCATACACATGAAATGGTTCAAAGCAGATAAATCTCGAATTGAGATTGATATATTTCAATACCTACAAAACTCCAGAAGCGGGAATTCTGTCTTGACACCTTTGATACAAAATAGTAATAATTCTGTACAGGACTTGGACCGTATGGCGCTATGATACAGCGCTACAGCGCTACAGCAGAAACATCACTAGAATCGATATTTCTGCCGTAACACCATTAACAAACCGTAATAATAATGTATAGCAGCACATTTGTGCGAAGCATAGAACAAGCAAGATCATAATATTGGAGATTATATATCATTAATATTAATTGTATTGATGATTAGGCTTGACCCTTGTTGAGAGTTATGCTTGAGATATACAGAAGATATACTCCATAAAATATCCGAAACAACTGCTTTGAAGTACATGAGTACATATAGCGATGTCCTATACTCTCTAAGCTATAGTATATACTCAGGCTGTTGTGAGATCAGAACATACCTGGACAGTGCGTATGTTTATGGGCATTTTCTTGTATGGTATTAAACCCTACAAGTAGGTTTCCAAGAACATACTGTTGATGTGACAATTTAAATATTAATTTTAGATGACCCCCTAAATAGTTTCAAGAAATTTTCAAGAGATGGAAAATCAGTGAAAGATTAATTTATAGAACACTGTATCCACAAATCTTATCTAATGTGGTAGATTACCAAGAACATACTGTGGGAAAACATGTAAATTGCAATAGTAATTATGACATACACCCTCCCACCCACAACGATAATAAAGGTAACCTTTGATATTGCTTCAAAATTAACAAGAGATAAAGGAAATCATTGAAATATACACATTAAGTCATAAAACATTTTTATCAAATATTGCTGAAGTCAGATGTTTGACAAGCTCAGATAAGCGATTAGTAGCGATGAAAATGCATAATTTTGGCAGATACTTCCTGTTCACATATTCTATTCTCTATGGTAGTGAGAAACCATATATAGCCTGTACTTTTCATGCAATGATACACAGTGCCAGTGGCAATAACTTGAAACAAATATGTGAATTTCATTACATTGAATAACTTAGTAAAGTAACCATAATTGTGTATTCAGCAAATATTTCATTGGGAATTTGGAGATGACCCCCGACTGACGTCATGATTCAAGATAGCTTAACACAACTGTTATCGATCGATTCTCCGTTTAATGGAGAGAAAATTGCTATCTCACTACCGTGCATTGGTGTAAAGTTATTAACACTGAAGCAAACTCACCTACTTTCTTTTTTCGTGACGATAAGACTCGATATTGGTTCATTTGAATGGATTTTATAACTTACGGCAATATACTTCAAGACCACATCCGGTCTAACAAACAAATTACATAAAATAAGCTTTCAAACGACATAAGATGTGGCCGTGTGTACGGGGGGCGTATTTTACTCCTAAAATAAGGCGTTTTTTTTGCAAATCGCCGCTCGCCTATAATGGTGTCGGGCGAGATGATACTGTTTCTGGCGGTCTTATCTCGACAAAATGGTGGGGAATGTGTGCTGAATTTTTTATATGTTTGAGCGTAAATGCCAGGCTACCTGGTGTGGTGGGTCATTTGTGGGAATACAGTTTTCTCAAGATGTGCTAAGTCAGTTTACTACATAAGTAAGGCGATTTGTTTTAGTGGTTTCTAACCTGTATGGAAGCTGCGGTGGCTTAGTGGTTCAGTGTGTTTAGGGGCCGCCTATACTGTTGGATGATTTGATACCATACAGGTAAGACCCCTTCCTCCTCCTCCCGGGATCATCAATACAGCCAAGAAAAGTATCATCCTTAAAACCACTGGATATTAATAAAAGTTTCATCACAAAACCAGTTAATTCGCGGTCGACAAGAAGTACTGGAACCATCAGTTTACTATTTGACTGGCTTATGCTTAGTCTTTCTCGAAAGTTCATTTATTGGGCACACCAGGCTGTTGATGGCCTCATATCACAAACAATCAGGGACAGTAAAAGTGATGGAGGTAACTAAGTGAAAAGATGGCTATATTTCAATTGGAACAATCAGTGATGTAGAAAAATAGGATAGACCTAAGGGGCCATCGATTTAATGACTAGGTCCATTCATCATCATCATCATCATCGTCCCCGACGTGTGGAATTAAGGTTTATTCAGAGGCCTACTCGTGTTCATCAGTCGTGCTGTACATAGACAACACGGGATCATCATATACTCTCTCAGCACATATCACGTGGGTGAGTCTGCTACATGATTAATGACTTACGCTAGACTAAGTTATTCCCCTGGCTACAGGACGTATGAATGTGGTGATAATACTGGAGATCTGTGCCTGTTTTTCTTGTCCTTCTGTAGGTAGACGAGTTGAAATCATTTCAATCGCATATATTATTGTTTAGCGGTTTCGTTATGTTAGAACCGATAATTTCCGTGGCTCGCTGTTCAACTTTGGAAATCGACTGGACGTTCAAGTTTAACTGCCGTTCGTCTAAATGTGCATTCGACCGTGCTATGATCCATGAGTTTATAGTATGAAATACAAGCGATGTGCTCTCTATTCAATACAGGATGCACTAGGTGCTGTCTTCCCTGTCTTTTGGCCTGAAATAGGATATGTACGGAAATAGCTGCCGCGAGTGAAATCTACCAGAGCGGTATGAGAAGACAAGCTGTGGCTCAGGCTGTTCGCTCATAGTACACTAGCAGACATGTTCTTCGGGGTAGAAATGTTACTTACGATGCTTGTGTAGTTAACTAGTTATTAGATCGTCCGTTATGATGTTAGAGTGATACAGTACTCGCCGAGTTGGCTGATCGGAGATACATTTGTTGATGTGGTATTTGAGCTATATCCCCCGGATTTCTCTTCCCTCGAGGTAAACTCTGTCATACAAGCACGTCTGCATATTTGTGTGCATATACACATATGCAAGCGAAGGCTGCATGGAAATATGCAGCAGAGGGTATGTGTGGATGTATGAAAAATTAGAATATACGACGGTCAGCATCGTTGAACCATCTGAAAAATACTTGACCAAATCATCTCGGAATCAGTATAAAAGAAATAACCAGCCGAGTTTGTGTGTATAAGACCATGAATTGAAAGGTTAGAAGGTTTGAAGGCCTCCAATAAGAGATGCCTTAGCTATACTACTGGTTAGAGTATGACTGAGAAAGGCAATACCTGTAGGTAAAACCAAGCAGTCTTATCATGGGCCTGATTAACGGAAAGGTTCGTCTCAACATGGGGCTGTTCGATACACGAGAGAAGAAGCTACTTTTCGGAACTACTGTGGCGACGATCATTGGCTATCTCCTCCAGATTATTGCCATCAGTACGGATTACTGGATTATAGTGGTCTTTCCCGAAGTGCCGACACTAAATTCTACTACGAAATCTGTGATGAAAACTTACACGGGAATCTGGAGGATATGTTCTGTTGTAAAGCAAGGCCTTGACGAACGTAAGTATGAGGATCTGGCATGTTTATTTATTTATTCGATCAGTATTTTACCAGGAATGCTTCTTCAGGTCAAGCCTGCTCTTGCAGTAGTCTACGGCATAGATGGACACGTAATACATATTTACATAGGACAATAGACAATTAAAATGGCAGTATTAACAGGGAAAAGTAAGCACGATAAAAAATATAACAGAACCAGTATAGAATAAATCACAACAACTATACAGTGGTTAAAAAATGCCGCTTGAATTAAAATTTGAAACTGTTAATATTTGCAGCATTTCTAAGAACGATTGGCAGGTCATTCCAACAATTGGCATCTTTAACCCTACCAGGCCTGGTGGGGGGGGGGGGGGCAATATGCCCCACCCAACCCCCTTCCTATCTCCGAAAAATCAAAAAGCGGAGAGCTAAGACTCCGTGACTTATTTCGTTTATCATATTGGGGTCATTTTGAGCCTATTTGCATAACCCCACGAGCAGAGGATCATGAGTAAATTCGAGATGGCGTTCACGTGGGGTACCAGAAAATGATGTTTTCGTAATATTTCTTCAAAATTTCTGCTTTTTCGCGATGAAAAGTGGGCAAAAACTATTTTAATTCACGTCACATTAATATTTACTAATTTATCATGCAGTTTTTGCGGAGAAATTGCATAAATAAAAAATTCGGAAAATCTGACCGAAAATCGACCAAAAAATGCCGTTTTTGAAATTGACGTCCCTCTGACGTCATCACATAGGCCATCTTGATTTTTTTTACATTTTCTGGTAGAGCTTGACCCAAGGGTGTAATGACGTAAGTTTCAGCTCCCTAGCTCAAGGGGTAAGAAAAGGCCTGGACAGGTCCCAAAAAGCCCAGGCCAGATAGGGTTAAATGTTCTGTTGTAAAAAGTATATATGCCTCCCACGATATGTAGGTCGTTACACTACCGTGTGGGGTACCTATGCACATCGGCGTTTTTCGTTGAAATATCGCAGATGTAGTCTGGCAAAAGCCTGTTAATGGCCTTGTACATATCACATAATCTTTGAAATATTATTCTATCACTACCACTGGTTGTAGAATTGAATTGCATTAAACTGAATAGTTCTATTCTATACACTAGGTGTTTCAGGTGTTTAGTGTATATATCAGCATTAAGCTGTTGAATTTTGAATTCAATTTGTGTTTCATGTTAATATTGTAATGATGAATACGAAATATTTGAATGAAAGATCAGCAATATACCTGCTGTATGATACTCTCCTTAATATTCAGACTTAAAATATACCGTACGTAGGATAAACCTTATCAAGGATATACCATATCTAGGATATATCGTACCAAGGATATGCCGGATCTAGGATATACCGTATTTAGAATATACCGTACATAGGATATACAGCAGCTATGATATACTGTACATAGGATATATTGTTCCAATGATATACCGTACCTAGGACAAACCGTACCTAGAATATACCGTACCTCGGATATGCCGTATCAAGGATATACCATACATAGGATATATCGTACCAAGGATACACCGTACGTAGGATAAACCTTATCAAGGATATACCATATCTAGGATATATCGTACCAAGGGTATGCCGGACCTATGATATACCGTATTTAGAATATACCGTACATAGGATATACAGCAGCTATGATATACTGTACATAGGATATATTGTTCCAATGATATACCGTACCTAGGACAAACCGTACCTAGAATATACCGTACCTCGGATATGCCGTATCAAGGATATACCATACATAGGATATATCGTACCAAGGATACACCGTACGTAGGATAAACCTTATCAAGGATATACCATATCTAGGATATATCGTACCAAGGGTATGCCGGACCTATGATATACCGTATTTAGAATATACCGTACATAGGATATACAGCAGCTATGATATACTGTACATAGGATATATTGTTCCAATGATATACCGTACCTAGGACAAACCGTACCTAGAATATACCGTACCTCGGATATGCCGTATCAAGGATATACCATACATAGGATATATCGTACCAAGGATACACCGTACGTAGGATAAACCTTATCAAGGATATACCATATCTAGGATATATCGTACCAAGGGTATGCCGGACCTATGATATACCGTATTTAGAATATACCGTACATAGGATATACAGCAGCTATGATATACTGTACATAGGATATATTGTTCCAATGATATACCGTACCTAGGACAAACCGTACCTAGAATATACCGTACCTCGGATATGCCGTATCAAGGATATACCATACATAGGATATATCGTACCAAGGATACACCGTACGTAGGATAAACCTTATCAAGGATATACCATATCTAGGATATATCGTACCAAGGGTATGCCGGACCTATGATATACCGTATTTAGAATATACCGTACATAGGATATACAGCAGCTATGATATACTGTACATAGGATATATTGTTCCAATGATATACCGTACCTAGGACAAACCGTACCTAGAATATACCGTACCTCGGATATGCCGTATCAAGGATATACCATACATAGGATATATCGTACCAAGGATACACCGCACGTAGGATAAACCTTATCAAGGATATACCATATCTAGGATATATCGTACCAAGGGTATGCCGGACCTATGATATACCGTATTTAGAATATACCGTACATAGGATATACAGCAGCTATGATATACTGTACATAGGATATATTGTTCCAATGATATACCGTACCTAGGACAAACCGTACCTAGAATATACCGTACCTCGGATATGCCGTATCAAGGATA
This sequence comes from Hanleya hanleyi, assembly GCA_036873755.1. Classification (NCBI taxonomy): domain Eukaryota; kingdom Metazoa; phylum Mollusca; class Polyplacophora; order Lepidopleurida; family Hanleyidae; genus Hanleya; species Hanleya hanleyi. Next base: position 57,283 of record JAVTVY010028019.1, on the reverse strand, counting down.
TACCATACATAGGATATATCGTACCAAGGATATGTCGTACCTAGGGTATACCTAGAATATGCCGTACATAGGATATACAGCAGCTATGGTTTACTGTACATAGGATATTTTACCCCAATGACAACCGTGCCAAGGACATACCACCGTAACTAAGACATACCACCGTACCTAGGAAACAATATCACCGTTCCATTGGGGTATATTTTCTGCCCTACACCCTCTGTTACAGTTACACCCCTCTAGTACAGTTACACACCTACACGCGCCTTCACAGTTAATTGCATGAGTCAGGACAGTATCCTTACAGGACATTTGCTTGATGTATTATTTCTTTGAACATTCACAAATAATGTCCAAAAATTTAAATTTTAATAACTTTAAGTAATTTTATAGAAGTTATAGCTTATTTGCCGGTCCCCAGGTTAGTTGTGATGTCTACTTATTGATTGTAATCTGTTAATTTTGGGGTATCTCATTGGCTTGTGAAATGAAGCACACAAGCAGAAATTTAAATTAGGAAATTGTCCAGTAATACTCATCTCCAGAGATCCGTATTTACAGACTGTCAACACCGTTACCGTGTTACAGCCATAAATCAGGGGACATTTACCGTGCTACAGCCATAAATAAACGAACCAGCTATGTTACCGTGTCACAGCCATAAATCAGCGGACCAGCTATGTTACCGTGTTACAGCCATAAATCAGCGGACCAGCTATGTTACCGTGTTACAGCCATAAATCAGCTTACCTCGGGTGATCTTGACATGGAACCCTGCATAATGGGACAATATTGCCCTCTGATGACAAATATGTTACAACGTTACCGTCAACTACGTTACTATTTCGTAACGTTGTTGACATTTTGGTAACAGAGTTTTACACTTTGGCAACAAAGTTGTGGTCAACTAAGTTACTTTTTGTCAACACCGTTACCTTTTTGTCAACTACGTTGGTATGTTTTTCGAATTCACAGACTTGGATTTTCAGTGAGAACTCTGAAGACAGATGGTCAGTTTAATCTTTAATCTGGCGTTTTATTTTCGTTTTGGTGTAGCTCAGACGTTGGATTTATATACAATGCGAGAAGATATATTAGTGAGAAAACTCATCTTTCTTCATATTTGCAACAGACATGAGGACAGAGATAATCTGTAATCGTGAATCTGAAACTTTATCACTGTCGGCAACTATACCAGCTTGTCTGTTAACTGTCCGTAACGTAGTTGACACAACTATGCTGATCAAGTCTCATCGTTGTTAAAAATATAATTCATAAATACAGTTTTTAAATGTCCCAATATTCTTATGATATTCTTCTGATATTTAGGTAACTATACAAATACTAAACACATGCTGGAACAAGATAGGATCGAAGCTCATATATGCTGAACTGTTCACAGCTGTAAGCTACGGGATTTCGTATCACTGGCGCTTTTTTGAACACAGAGCCCAGCGCACCGACAGAGTTTTTGACGCGGGTTTGTAGATATTCTGGCACCAGCGTCAGAAAACACACACACACACACACACACACACACAAAACATGTTTCCGTGAGTGGAGTTCAATGTTTTCGTGGTGTGCGGAGTTTTCTGAAACCTGAACCTGGATCCAATTATTCAAAAGTCTAATAAAACTACCTTGTGCGGATAACAGGATTTTGGCTTCGATCGCCAGCTACCGTACATCTTCCAACGCTGGAGTAGAGAAGAGGTGAACAATTAAAATGGCACGATGATAATGTGATCAGGGATGTGCCGAGGGAACAGCATCCAAAGACGCTCGTGTCCGGATAACGAAGATTTGGATTCCAAATCGCCGGCATCGCGACGTTTTCAAGTACCGGTACAGATACTCCCGTCCAAAACCAACATGTACGCTGGGTTTTACAGTACAGCGGCGTGGGAACGTTACACCTCAGTACAATAGGTTTTGTGATAAAATGTCGTTTTAGGCAGATAATGACAGAAGGGATAAATGGGTATTAGGCCCAGCACACAGACGTATTCTTCGTACTGGGCTTGCAGTAATAGCCAGGAGAACTGGAGCATGTCAAACATGCAATGCAGAGCCTAGCGGGCAACCGAGGCAATAATTAATTTTCTCAGAACACATACGCAGTCTGAATATATGTATGTATGTGAATAGATTGGCTCACAGCTTGAGCATGTTTTACTTGCAACATTTCAATAGAGTGCAGCACATGCAAACTCTCGGTGTATTGGTCATTCCACTCAGTCGTCTAAACTCAGAAAACATGCCCGCAGACAAGAACCACCCTGTACTCGCTGTTTATTGTCCTGAGCACTGTTAGGTCAGTCCTGTACACCCAGACAAGAGGCCTGCAGACAAGAACCACCCTGTACTCGATGTGTATTGTCCTGGGCACTGTTAGGTCAGTCCTCTACACCCAGACAAGAGGCCTGCAGACAAGTACCACCCTGTGCTCGCTGTGTATTGTCCTGAGCACTGTTAGTTCAGTCTTGTATATCCAGACAAGAGGCTTGCAGGCAAGAGCCACATTGTACTCGCTATGTATTGTCCTGGGCGCTGTTAGGTCAGTCCTGTACACCCAGACAAGAGGCCTGCAGACAAGAACCCCCCTGTACTCGATGTGTATTGTCCTGGGCACTGTTAGTTCAGTCTTGTATATCCAGACAAGAGGCTTGCAGGCAAGAGCCACATTGTACTCGCTATGTATTGTCCTGGGCACTGTTAGGTCAGTCCTGTACACCCAGACAAGATGCCTGCAGACAAGAACCAACCTGTACTCGCTATGTATTGTCCTGGGCACTGTTAGGTCAGTCCTGTACACCCAGACAAGAGGCCTGCAGACAAGAACCACCCTGTACTCGCTGTTATTGCCCTGGGCACTGTTAGGTCAGTCCTGTACACCCAGACAAGAGGGCTGCAGACAAGAACCCCCCTGTACTCGATGTGTATTGTCCTGGGCACTGTTAGGTCAGTCCTCTACACCCAGACAAGTGGCCTGCAGACAAGAACCACCCTGTACTCGCTATGTATTGTCCTGGGCACTGTTAGGTCAGTCCTCTACACCCAGACAAGAGGCCTGCAGACAAGAACCACCCTGTACTCGATGTGTATTGTCCTGGGCACTGTTAGGTCTGTCCTCTACACCCAGACAAGAGGCCTGCAGACAAGAACCACCCTGTGCTCGCTGTGTATTGTCCTGAGCACTGTTAGTTCAGTCTTGTATATCCAGACAAGAGGCTTGTAGGCAAGAGCCACATTGTACTCGCTATGTATTGTCCTGGGCACTGTTAGGTCAGTCCTGTACACCCAGACAAGATGCCTGCAGACAAGAACCAACCTGTACTCGCTATGTATTGTCCTGGGCACTGTTAGGTCAGTCCTGTACACCCAGACAAGAGGCTTGCAGGCAAGAGCCACATTGTACTCGCTATGTATTGTCCTGGGCACTGTTAGGTCAGTCCTGTACACCCAGACAAGATGCCTGCAGACAAGAACCAACCTGTACTCGCTATGTATTGTCCTGGGCACTGTTAGGTCAGTCCTGTACACCCAGCCAAGAGGCCTGCAGACATGAACCACCCTGTACTCGCTGTTATTGCTCTGGGGCACTGTCGGATCAGTCCTGTACATCCAGGGAAGAGGCCTGCAGACAAAAGCCAACTTATACTCGGTGTATTGTCTTGATCCGGGTCAGGACTGGAGTGTATATCCAGACAAGAAGCCTGCAGAGAATATCGATTCTGCATTCTCCATTAGTGTCCTGTGCCTTGAGAGGTCAGTCATGTACACCCAGACAATAGGCCTGCTGACAATAATCACCCTGTACTATCGGCGTATTGTCCAGAGCCCTGGCAGGTTAGTCCTTGGCACTGTTGGATCAGTCCTGTACACCCAGGGAAGAGGCCTGTAGACAAATGTCAACCTATACTCGGTGTATTGTCTTGATCCGAGTCAGGACTGGACTGTACACCCAGGTAAGAGGCCTGTAGAAAATAGTCACTCTACACACTCAACGTATTGACCTGATCCGTGTCAGGTCAGTCCTGTACACCCGGCAAGAGGCCTGTAGACAATAGTCACCCTGTACTCTCGGCGTATTATCCGGAGCCCTGTCAGGTCATTCTCCCAACGTCAGAGTTTGTAACCTCCAAACCGTCGGAAAACAACAACAGGACGCCCGTGGTAACATAAACATTTGCCACTGCCCGTTCTCGTCGATATACAACGCCTATTTTGATTGGCTCGCCGAAGTTACGAAGTCTTTCGGAAACCATCGGCCTCATTCGGTAATCTCAACAAGTTCGCTTCATTTAGTAACGGAGGTTGTTGATTGGGTGAGAGCCATGCGCAGAAAACCTGCGCGCCGCAATTATAATAGCCCCGGTGTGCAATCAGAGGGTATATATGACACTAGGGGATATACTAGCTGATGCCATGAGAATGTGTCAGATCAGAATGTGACAACAGACAGGAAGTTCCTAGCCATCCTGTACTCGCGGCGTATTGTCCGGAGCCCTGAATGGTCAGTCCTGTAGGCCCAGACAAGAGACCTGCAGACAATAGCCACCCTGTACTCTCGGCCTGTTGTTCGAAGCTCCACCAGGTCAGTCCGCTATATCCAGACAACAGACCTAGAGGAAATGACCCCAACAGATACGGACAAATTAACCCACAATAGTACAGGGCCGATTCATCCACGAGTATATCGCAGTTCACCACACATGAGGAGAGGACGTATCACCACACACGATCAGATGACAGATTAACGCACACGAGTAGGCGACAGATTACCACGTGCACGAGTAGAGGACAGATCACCACACACGAGTAGAGGACAGATTACCACACATGAGTAGATGACATATTACCACATATGAGTAGAGGGCAGATCACCACACACGATTACCACACAAGAGCAGAGGACAGAGTACCGCATACCAGTAAGGGACAGATCAGCACACACGAGTAGAGAACAGATTACCACACACGAACATATTACCATATATGAGTAGAGGGCAGATCACCGCACACGAGTAGAGGACAGATTACGGCACACGAGTAGAGGACAGATTACCGCACACGAGTGGAGGACCGATTACCACGTGCACGAGGAGAGGACAGATCACCACACAGGAGTAGAGGACAGATTACCACACACGAGGAGAGGACAGATTAACGCACACGACTCGAAGACGGATTACCACACACGAGTGTAGGACAGAGTACCACAGACGAGTAGAGGATAGATTGCCACAAACTAATGCAGGGCAACGCTTGTACGAATCTACAGGCCCACCGAACAGACTAACATAATTCAGGTCAGGACCACAACAGAGATTACCATAAATGCATGGGCGCCACCAGGATGTCTTGAGAGGTGTCGTTTTCTATGCCCACTTATTGGAGGGTCCAGTAGTATGCTGTCCAAGATAGGGAAATAACATACGTTTTTTGGGCTGAGAGGGTGTGGTTCGTACCCAACAACCCCCTCCCCCAAGCGACGCCCATGACCTGTGAGTTGATTGAATATGCGATAATATAATAGAGAATAATAATTTGTAAAGAACAGGTAGCCGACTTATAAAGCTTTGTTTGATAAACCACGCTTTGAAATATATCATCGCTTTGTTTTCCGTTCGTGACAGAATGGGGTTATTTTAAATTAGAGGAGAGCGATGCGAAATTAGGTCAGTGTTGTCCTCTTTGTCTTCCTGTCAGTTCTTTTTATCAAGCCACTATTGAAGCTTTCTGACCAGAACAGACTAGCATATTAGTCAAACATCACATCTTCGCTGATTAATGATCATGTAGCCTGGAGATAACCATTAATAAATTAAGTCGTGTACATGTTGATAGTTGTGCATAAAATATACTGAGCATATGCATTTATATATGGGGTTCAGCGAAGAATTCTTTACTAACTAATCTTAAACTTTACGCTGCATAATTTGTGCCTCCATGATAACATAATAAGGTTAATGCTGGCACTGCCGGAGTTTATTGTACAACGTGGTACCGTATGTAAATGTACGTCTACATGAGAACAAATGTAATATGATAAAGGGTAGCCCAGTGGGAAAGAAATCCCAGGCCTATAGGGAATCCTAGGTCAACAGTAAATTTCAATATACAGGAGATCTGAGGCCTCTAGGAAATCCCATGTCTATAAGAATTCCAGGCCTATAGGAAATCCCAGGCTTATAGGAAATCCTATGTACTTCTACATGAGAACAAATGTAATATGATGAAGGGTAATCCAGTGGGAAAGAAATCCCAGGCATATAGGGAATCCTAGGTCAACAGTAAATCCCAGTATACAGGAGATCTGAGGCATCTAGGAAATCCCGTGTCTATAAGAATTCCAGGCCTATAGGAAATCCCAGGCCTATAGGAAATCCCATGTCTGTAGGAAATCCCATGCCTGTAGGAGTTCCCACACTTATAGGAAATCCCAGACCTATAAGAAATTCTAAGGTCTATAGGAAATCCAAGGCCTATAGGAATTCCTAGTTCTATAGGAAATCCCAGATGCACAGGAATCCCAGGTCTACGGGAAATCCGGGGCCTGTGGAAAATCCCAGGTCTATAGGAAATCTCAGGCCTATAGGAAATCCCATGACTGTAGGAAATCCCAGGTCTATAAGAAATCCCATCCCAGGCCTATAGGAAATCCCAGGCCTATAGGAAATCCCATGACTGTAGGAAATCCCAGGCCTATAGGTAATCCCACATCTATAGGAAATATCAGGTCTATAAGAAATCCCATCCCAGGCCTATAGGAAATCCCATGACTGTAGGAAATCCCAGGCCTATAGGTAATCCCACATCTATAGGAAATATCAGGTCTATAAGAAATCCCTTCCCAAGCCTATAGGGAATCCCAGGCATGTAGGAAATTTCAGGTCTATAGGAAATCCCAGACCTATCAGAAGACCCACTCACCACATTTCCACATTTGTGGGTGTATTCGTCATGTAAGACAAACACAATTTGGTAGGCTTAGCGTAGACCCGGTAAACGACGTTAATTACCAAGCTCATACAGATAAACCAATTGAGTACTTGGCCTCAGCTACTTTAGTGTTTGTTCGGAAACTTTTACATTGAATTGAGCTAAAGTTATAGCTATCAGAAGTAGAGTGTTTTCCGGACCTTACATAGCTATACTGCACTACACCCCGATATTCCACCAGCTGTCGACGTCTACACTAGAGAATGACAATCAGGTGGCATTGTGTCGGTAACATATGTTACGTTCAACCACAACTCGATCACTGTATACATTTACTGTTAGTTTTAAATTTTGCTTTGAACTGTAAAACATGATAACCACATCTCCGTTGTGGCCGTGCTCATCTCTTCAGTCTAGCCATGCTAGTGTTCATTGTAAAAATGCATGGGTACCATTCTAATTATCTGTGGTAAATATATACATACACATATATAGTATACTAGTATATCATGGGTACAATGTGCACCTTTACGTTTACCGGTGGCAAACCTGCCTGTTCTCGTGATAGAATTACACTTTATATGCAGTAATTGTTGAAAGGTAAAGTTCTACCGGTATTCCAAATTCTCTTCTAATTCACCCAGCATTGCACATTCAGGCCTATTATATAGTGTTAGTTGGTGACGATATCCCTCAAAGTCCTAGAAATCATACAAGGAGGATACTGTGATGCGCTTCTTATATTGGGTGATAAATACGGATATTGGTAGTACAAGGAGGATACTGTGCAGGACAAGAAGAGTACCCACTCCTTATATTGTGTGACAAATACGGATACTGGCAGGACAAGGAGAGTACACGCTCCTTATATTCGGTGATAAATATGGATACTGGTAGGACAGGGAGAGTACACGCTCCTTATATTGGTTGATAAATACGGATACTGGTAGGACAAGGAGAGTACACGCTCCTTATATTCGGTGATAAATATGGATACTGGTAGGACAGGGAGAGTACACGCTCCTTATTTTGTGTGACAAGTACGGATACTGGCAGGACAAGGAGAGTACACGCTCCTTATATTCGGTGATAAATACGGATACTGGTAGGACAAGGAGAGTACACGCTCCTTATATTGGTTGATAAATACGGATTCTGGTAGGACAGGGAGAGTACACGCTCCTTATATTGGGTGATAAATATGGATACTGGTGGGACAAGGAGAGTACACGCTCCTTATATTGGGTGATAAATACGGATTCTGGTAGGACAGGGAGAGTACACGCTCCTTATATTGGGTGATAAATACGGATACTGGTAGGACAAGGAGAGTACACGCTCCTTATATTGGGTGATAAATACGGATTCTGGTAGGACAGGGAGAGTACACGCTCCTTATATTGGGTGATAAATACGGATACTGGTAGGACAAGGAGAGTACACGCTCCTTATATTGGGTGATAAATACGGATACTGGTAGGACAAGGAGAGTACACGCTCCTTATATTCGGTGATAAATATGGATACTGGTAGGACAGGGAGAGTACACGCTCCTTATATTGTGTGACAAATACGGATACTGGCAGGACAAGGAGAGTACACGCTCCTTATATTCGGTGATAAATACGGATACTGGTAGGACAAGGAGAGTACACGCTCCTTATATTGGGTGATAAATACGGATTCTGGTAGGACAGGGAGAGTACACGCTCCTTATATTGGGTGATAAATACGGATACTGGTAGGACAAGGAGAGTACACGCTCCTTATATTGGATGATAAATACGGATTCTGGTAGGACAGGGAGAGTACACGCTCCTTATATTGGGTGATAAATACGGATACTGGTAGGACAAGGAGAGTACACGCTCCTTATATTGGGTGATAAATACGGATACTGGTAGGACAAGGAGAGTACACGCTCCTTATATTCGGTGATAAATATGGATACTGGTAGGACAGGGAGAGTACACGCTCCTTATATTGTGTGACAAATACGGATACTGGCAGGACAAGGAGAGTACATGCTCCTTATATTCGGTGATAAATACGGATACTGGTAGGACAAGGAGAGTACACGCTCCTTATATTGGGTGATAAATACGGATTCTGGTAGGACAGGGAGAGTACACGCTCCTTATATTGGGTGATAAATACGGATACTGGTAGGACAAGGAGAGTACACGCTCCTTATATTGGATGATAAATACGGATACTGGTAGGACAGGGAGAGTACACGCTCCTTATATTGGGTGATAAATACGGATACTGGTAGGACAAGGAGAGTACACGCTCCTTATATTGGGTGATAAATACGGATACTGGTAGGACAAGGAGAGTACACGCTCCTTATATTCGATGATAAATATGGATACTGGTAGGACAGGGAGAGTACACGCTCCTTATATTGTGTGACAAATACGGATACTGGCAGGACAAGGAGAGTACACGCTCCTTATATTCGGTGATAAATACGGATACTGGTAGGACAAGGAGAGTACACGCTCCTTATATTGGTTGATAAATACGGATACTGGTAGGACAAGGAGAGTACACCGTACACGCTCCTTATATTGGGTGATAAATACGGATACTGGTAGGACAGGGAGAGTACACGCTCCTTATATTGGGTGATAAATACGGATACTGGTAGGACAAGGAGAGTACACGCTCCTTATATTGGTGATAAATACGGATTCTGGTAGGACAAGGAGAGTACACGCTCCTTATATTGGTGATAAATACGGATTCTGGTAGGACAAGGAGAGTACACGCTCCTTATATTGGGTGATAAATACGGATACTGGTAGGACAGGGAGAGTACACGCTCCTTATATTGGGTGATAAATACGGATACTGGTAGGACAGGGAGAGTACACGCTCCTTATATTGGTGATAAATACGGATTCTGGTAGGACAAGGAGAGTACACGCTCCTTATATTGGGTGATAAATACGGATACTGGTAGGACAGAGAGAGTACACGCTCCTTATATTGGGTGATAAATACGGATACTGGTAGGACAAGGAGAGTACACGCTCCTTATATTGGGCGATAAATACGGATACTGGTAGGACAAGGAGAGTACACGCTCCTTATATTGGGTGATAAATACGGATACTGGTAGGACAGGGAGAGTACACGCTCCTTATATTGGGTGATAAATACGGATACTGGTAGGACAGGGAGAGTACACGCTCCTTATATTGGTGATAAACACGGATTCTGGTAGGACAGGGAGAGTACACGCTCCTTATATTGGTGATAATTACGGATTCTGGTAGGACAAAAAAAAATACACGCTCCTTATATTTGGTGAGTACACGCTCCTTATATTGGGTGATAAATACGGATACCGTGGTTATATGACACATGATTTCATGTGTGCTGGGGTTTTGGGACTGTTTGTGTTGTGACATGCGAAATTCTGATAATTGAGCGGGATTCGTTATGGACTATGACCATAATGACTGTCTCAGACGCCTTACCCAATTGACGGGTGGATTAGTTACAGTAATTGGTTTGTTCAGCTTCAGGTGTAGTGATGATTAATTAATTAATTAAACCTGTAAAGAACAGATATGATATATAATCATGATTCCATAACGTTTTCGCACTGCAAAGCTTCTAGCCAAATTTCCATCTGATCAGAACAAAACTAGATTCCCCAAGCGAGCGTACAGAGAGTGATCCCACTACTATCTCAATAGAGAACTCCTTACATGTGTTTATGGGTACCAGAGTGACCCCACTACCATCTCAATAGAGAATTCCCTACATGTGTTTATGTGTACCGGAGTGACCCCACTGCTATCTCAATAGAGAACTCCGTGCATGTGTTTATGGGTACCGGAGTGATCCCACTATTATCTCAATAGAGAAACTACCTACATATGTTTATGGGTACCGGAGTGATCCCACTACTATCTCAATAGAGAACTCACCACACGTGTTTATGGGTACCGGAGTGACCCCACTACTATCTCAATAGAGAACTCCCTACGCGTGTTTATGGCTACCTGTTATTTTATTTCTCTTCAATATTGAAAAAATGTTCGAAATCAATTGACTAACTTTTCCAATGTTTGGTCGGCTTGTGTGTGTAAGTGCTGCTAATGGGTCCCTAGAGACAGCATGGGAAGACAAAAATGTGTATGGTGCGTTACTGGCCAGTAACGTGATTTATCTTTGACACTACATGCTTTTAGTCGTTCGCTTGTTTTCTCAATCTTTTGCTGAAAGCTCATTTACAGAGGGTCAATAGATTCTGTCCTCTACATCTTCCACAACAAGAGTATCGTTGACATACTGAAATGAACACGTCTTAATGAACACTAGTTTCCATCCTCTGTTACTTTGACATATCGCTTTACGGCTCGATGTTCAATTTATTGTTTCTCATTGTCTCGGGAATTTAATCGCGGCCATTACTAGAGATAATTGTTGTTATCATCGGCCGGACAGTCACATATAATGGCTATGTCATTTTTTACCATCTTACACGAGACATGTTAAGTTAGCATATATAACCCCAACTGGATCGTATCTCGTCATCAGCATGGCCAGAGAAAATATTGGAAGAAATCATGAGATATCGGTACTATCGGCAAATCGGCATATCGGTACTATCGGCATATCGATACTATCAACATATCCGTATTATCTGCATATCCGTACTATCGGCATATCCGTACTATCGGCATATCTGTACTATCGGTATATCCGTACTATTGGCATATCCGTACTATCGGCATATCGGTACTATCAGCATATCGGTACTATCGGTATATCCGTACTATCGGCATATCTGCACTATCGACATATCTGTACTATCGGCATATTGGTACTATCAGCATATCTGTACTATCGGCATATCGGTACTATTGGCATATCCGTACTATCGGCATATCGGTACTATCGGCATATCCGTACTATCGGCGTATCTGCACTATCGACATATCTGTACTATCGGCATATTGGTACTATCAGCATATCTGTACTATCGGCATATCGGTACTATCGGCATAACGGTACTATAAGCATATCCGTGCTATCGGCATATCGCTAGGCCTACTATCAGCATATCGGTAATCGGCATATCTGTACTATCGGCATAACGGTACTATCGGCATATCGGTACTATCAGCATATCCGTACTATCGGCATATCGGTGCTATTCACAAATCAATTAGTCGTTAGAGTCTCAATGTTTTGAACGAACGTGTCTACGTTCTTCGTCTTTGTGATACATGTATCATGCAGATATTACTCTCCGAACTAACGATACGGTCAGAGCCATTGATCATCGACACAAGTGACACGGCGCATTCAGGCCTACTCAAACAATATAGTAAGAGCCATTGAAGCCGACGCAAACCAACACAAGTTACACGGCGCATTCAGGCCTACTCAAATAATATAGTCAGATCCATTGTTAACCGACGCAAACCAACACAAATGACACGACACATTCAGGCCTAGTCAAACAATATAGTCAGAGCCATTGATCACCGACGCAAACCAACACAAGTGACACCACACATTCAGTCCTACTCAAACAATATAGCCAGAGCCATTGATCACCGCCGCAAACCCACACAGGTGACAGGACGCATTCAGGCCTTCTCAAACAATATAGTCAGAGCCATTGATCACCGACTCAAACCAACACAAGTGAAACGACGCATTCAGGCCTACTCAAGCAATATAGTCAGATACACTGACCACCGCCACAAACCAACACAAGTGACACGACATATTCAGGCCTACTCAAACAATATAGTCAGAGCCATTGATCACCCACGCAAACCAACACAAATGACACGACATATTCAGGCCTAATCAAACAATATAGTCAGAGCCATTGATCACCGACGCAAACCAACACAAGTGACACGACACATTCAGGCCTACTCAAACAATATAGTCAGAGCCATTGATCACCGACGCAAACCAACACAAGTGACACGACGCATTCAGGCCTACTCAAACAGTATAGTCAGAGCCATTGATCACCGACGCAAACCAACACAAGTGACGCGACACATTCAGGACTACTCAAATAATATAGTCGGAGCCATTGATCACCGACGCAAACCAACACAGGTGACACAACGCATTCAGGCCTACTCAAACAGTATAGTCAGAGCCATTGATCGCAGCCGCAAACCAACACAAGTGAGACGACGCATTCAGGCCTACTCAAACAATATAGTCAGAACCATTGATCACCGATGCAAACCAACACGAGTGACACGACGCATTCAGTCCTACTCAAACGATATAGTCAGAGCCATTGATCACCGACTCAAACCAACACAAGTGAAACGACGCATTCAGGCCTACTCAAGCAATATAGTCAGATACACTGACCACCGCCACAAACCAACACAAGTGACACGACATATTCAGGCCTACTCAAACAATATAGTCAGAGCCATTGATCACCCACGCAAACCAACACAAATGACACGACACATTCAGGCCTAATCAAACAATATAGTCAGAGTCATTGATCACCGACGCAAACCAACACAAGTGACACGACACATTCAGGCCTACTCAAACAATATAGTCAGAGCCATTGATCACCGACGCAAACCAACACAAGTGACACGACGCATGCAGGCCTACTCAAACAATATAGTCAGAGCCATTGATCACCGACGCAAACCAACACAAGTGACGCGACACATTCAGGACTACTCAAATAATATAGTCGGAGCCATTGATCACCGACGCAAACCAACACAGGTGACACAACGCATTCAGGCCTACTCAAAGAATATAGTCAGAGCCATTGATCACCGACGCAAACCAACACAAGTGAAACGACGCATTCAGGCCTACTCAAACAATATAGTCAGAACCATTGATCACCGATGCAAACCAACACGAGTGACACGACGCGTTCAGTCCTACTCAAACAATATAGTCAGAGCCATTGATCACCGATGCAAACCAACACAAGTGACACGACGCATTCAGGCCTACTCAAACAATATAGCCAGAGCCATTGATCACCGCCGCAAACCCACACAGGTGACAGGACGCATTCAGGCCTTCTCAAACAATATAGTCAGAGCCATTGATCACCGAATCAAACCAACACCAGTGAAACGACGCATTCAGGCCTACTCAAGCAATATAGTCAGATACACTGACCACCGCCACAAACCAACACAAATGACACGACGCATTCAGGCCTTCTGAAACAAGACAGTCACAGACAATGTCCACAGACAAATACTTCAGATCTACACTCTCAGAATGAGCGGGTGGTTGAGTGGGTTCAGGTTCCTGTTGATTCAATGCATTTGCTGAGAAGCAACAGGAACTTGATAATGTGATGTCTAGCACTGTAATATCACTTGTCTTTATTGCACCATGTAAGTGTCCTGTCTGTGTCTTGTACGCTGTCCTAGTGTTTTATAGGGTGGATGGAGGGTGTCTGGTTCCATGCTGCTTCAAAGATTTCTTCTTTGAAGTAGCAGGAACACAACTGGGCTGGGTGGTGCTTAGTTGGTTCGTCGTTATATAGCTGAAATATTGTTGAAAGCGACGTTAAATTCTATTCACTCACTCACTCACTCACTCACTCACTCACTCTCAGAATGATTCAGGGATTGCTCCTGAAATTCAGGCCATATATACACAACTCAGTTGTCAGGGATTTTGATCCGAAATTCAGGGCAGTTTCCATGAACTCAATGGTGAAGTCGCTGAAATTCAGGAAATTGTCCCTGATTTTCAGTCTGAAATCCCTGACAATTGAGTTGTGAATGTATGGCCTAAATTTCAGGAGAAATCCCAGAATCATTTTGAGAGTGTACCCAAACAATAAGGTCAGATCCATTGACCTCCGCCATAGACCAATTCATTTAGTACGACGCATTCAGGCCTACGCAAATAATATTCCACTGAGCGTGCACGGACTTATTTCCCAGTACCAAGCTTGGATTTGAAGTTATATGCACTAGAGAAGAACGCGTCCGCTATGCGAGTAAAGATATCCCATATGACCTATATCTTCCATGCCCTATCCATGGTTGACAGTTACCAGAACTGAGAGACGTGATACAGCTATCCACTCTATGAAAGCATAGGGCCACCCATAAGTTTTATAATGGACTAGCTTGTGCATGATGATACGACTAGATGTCATCGGCTCGTATTCCGAAATCAGAGTTATTTCCTCTTGACTGTATCATGTGTGCAGCAAACTTGAAGGAAAAAGAGAAAAAAATCAGCTTGAGACATAATTCCCTCCCTCCGTCGTCTTTGTAAAATTGTCACCTCTGAATGTGCAAAATTGACACCTGCCAACATTGTCAAGCCGTTAATGAGTCCAAGAATTAATAATCGGAGTCGGGTGGAGCAGTTGGGCATAACCTACAGCGAGGTCAGACTGCTTACTGGTACTCAATCGTACAGTAACGCTGGGCTGCTCTCCAAACGCTTATTTTTGCCCACACGAATACACAGAGCCGGAGTCTTTATTGTCCCCCGCCGCAACGCGGCCGGGGACTTTAAAATGGTTCTTGCTTCTTTGTGTCCGTGGATGTCTATGTGTCCGTCCATGTCTGTTCGAAGCGATAACTTCCTAACGCTTTGTTGGATTCTTCCGA
The DNA here is from genome assembly GCA_036873755.1 of Hanleya hanleyi. NCBI lineage: Eukaryota > Metazoa > Mollusca > Polyplacophora > Lepidopleurida > Hanleyidae > Hanleya > Hanleya hanleyi. The sequence goes on along the minus strand of JAVTVY010028019.1, from coordinate 41,711 downwards.
AATTCGGAATATGCATTCCTTGCGGCAAGACGCCAGTCCGTATTGCATTTCAGCAACATCTGCCTGAAGGTGGCGCCACTAGTTCTTGCTTCTTTGCGTCCGTGGATGTCCGTGTGTCCGTCCATGTCTGTTCGAAGCGATAACTTCCTAACGCTTTGTTGGATTCTTCCGAAATTCGGAATATGCATTCCTTGCGGCAAGACGCCAGTCCGTATTGCATTTCAGCAACATCTGCCTGAAGGTGGCGCCACTAGTTCTTGCTACTTTGCGTCCGTGGATGTCCGTGTGTCCGTCCATGTCTGTTCGAAGCGATAACTTCCTAACGCTTTGTTGGATTCTTCCGAAATTCGGAATATGCATTCCTTGCGGCAAGACGCCAGTCCGTATTGCATTTCAGCAACATCTGCCTGAAGGTGGCGCCACTAGTTCTTGCTTCTTTGCGTCCGTGGATGTCCGTGTGTCCGTCCATGTCTGTTCGAAGCGATAACTTCCTAACGCTTTGTTGGATTCTTCCGAAATTCGGAATATGCATTCCTTGCGGCAAGACGCCAGTCCGTATTGCATTTCAGCAACATCTGCCTGAAGGTGGCGCCACTAGTTCTTGCTTCTTTGCGTATGTGGATGTCCGTGTATGTCCGTGCATGTCTGTTCGAAGCGATAACTTTCTAACGCTTAGTTGGATTCTTCCGAAATTCGGCATACGCATTCCTTGCGACAAGATACCAGTCCGTATTGCATTTCAGCAACATCTGCTTGAAGGTGGCGCCACTAGTTCTTGCTTCTTCGTATCCGTGAATGTCCGTGTACGTCTGTTCGAAGTGATAACTTCCTAATGCTTTGTTGGATTCTTCCGAAATTCGGAATATGTTTACCTTGCGACAAGATGCCGGTCTGTATTACATCTCAGCAACAACTGCCTGAAGGTGGCGCCACTGGTTCTTACTTCTTTGTGTCCGTGGATGTTCGTGTACGTCCGTGCATGTCTGTTCGAAGCGATAACTTTCTAACGCTTTGTTGGATTCTTCCGAAATTCAGAATTCGCATTCCTTGCGACAGGAGGCCAGTCCGTATTGCGTTTCAGCAACATCTGCCTGAAGGTGGCGCCACTAGTTCTTGCTTCTTTGCATCCGTGGATGTCCGTGTACATGTACGTCTGTTCGAAGCGATAACTTCCTAAAGTTTTGTTGGATTCTTCCAAAATTATAATACGCATTCCTTGTGACAAGACGCCAGTCCGTATTACATTTCAGCAACATCTGCCTGAAGGTAGCGCCACTGGTTCTTGCTTCTTTGAGTCCGTGGATGTTCGTGTACATCCGTGCATGTCTGTTCGAAGCGATAACTTCCTAACGCTCTGTTGGATTCTTCCGAAATTCAGCATTCGCATTCCTTGCGACAAGAGGCCAGTCCGTTTTGCATTTCAGCAACATCGGCCTGAAGGTGGCGCCACTGGGTCAAAATAGATTTTTTTCCGTGTACATCTGTTCGAAGCGATAACTTCCTAATGCTGTGTTGGGTTATTCCGAAATTCGGAATACGCATTCCTTGCGACAGGACGCCAGTCCGTATTGCATTTCAGCAACATCTGCCTGAAGGTGGCACCACTGAGTTTCTCTTCTTCTTGTCCGTTCCAGTCAAAATGGGCCTTCAATTTTGCTATATGAAATCATTTTATTCCACATCATTTGATTTACCCTAAGGCTTTTGCATGAACCATATTTTATTTCAGAAGTATAATGTGAAATAACTGGCGGGGAAATCCCCGCAGTACTGAATCCCTGATTTTTGAATTTCGTGTCATCTTAAACGAAGGACAACATTCCCTTCAATTTTGCTAACAAATAATTGTAATGCACATCATAAGATTTACCCTGAAGCTTCTGCACGAATCATTTGTCTACACACGTATATTACTATATTAATTACAACTGTGTTCCTAATGTTTGGGTGCACACTGTGCCTATGATCAATTTCCTGAATTGAACTGAATTCAACCTTGCTGGTCTTCAGACTGACAGATGATGGCATGCAGTTGTCAGTGCAGTTGTTCATGTACAGGGAGCTTTCTATGAATGAGTTGCAACCCCAAAGGCTTAACATTTATCAGGCACAGACCCATGTTTTTACCCCTCGGCCATTTTTGGCCATGGGGTATTGCCATCATCTTGTACGTCCGTCTGTCCATACGTCCGTTCGTGAGCGAGATAGCCGGAAAACTGTTTCGCTGATGAATTCCAAATTTGGTATGCTTATTTGCCTAGTCAAGGACCAGAAGCCTATAGAATTGGGACCTGATTGGGTGGGAACCTTAGCAGCCATCTTTAATTTCATGCAAAATGGATAATGATCCATATCTCGGAAACCATTCAATACGAAATTTGATATACATCATCGATACATCAAGCAACTTTCAACGAATTACCAAACAGGCTTTTCTGATTAGCTGGGAACCCTGGATGCCATCTTGAATTCATACGAAACCGATAATGATAGCATACATATCTCGGTTACCATTCAATTGTTTTATACGAAGGTAGGTATATATCATCAATACATCCAGATACTTTGAATTGGGACCTGATTGACTGAAAACCTTTGGTGGCCATCTTTAATTTAGGCAAAATCATTAATGATCTATCTCTGATTCCGTTGGAGTGCTCAGTGGAAAATTTGGTATACATCATTGATGCGTCAAGAGACTTACGATGAATGACAGATCTGGTTTCTCTGATTGGGCGGAAATCTTGGCGGCCATCTTTAATTTATTCAGAATCTTTAATGATGTTTATCTCTGATACCATTCAAATGTTCTATACGAAACTTGATTTACAGCATCGATGTATGAAGAGACTTGCATTAATGAATAACCACATTAGTTCCTCTGAGTGATGGGAAGGATGGGCAACCATCTTTAATTTATGTAAAATCATTAATGATCTCTATCTCTGAAACTGTTCAAATGCTCAATGTAAAATTTGATATACATTATCGATGCATCATCTCGGTTACTTCTACACGATCTGCCTAGGATACAGTACTATACTATTCACTCACTCACTCACCCAATTTTTTGTAATTCAACATCGCAGAAAACCACCATCGATTGCGTTTTCAATGGTAAAAGGGTTAGGAAAGAACTAAAAATACACTTCAATGCAGAGTGATTTTGATTGACGCCAGAAATCGCTCAGAACGCTTCTTCGGCGATCTAGACCCCAGGAGCATCTGGGGCCTGGGCGGCCCCTGGATCCTCACCTAAAGTGCAATGATAGTGGCCGTACCACTTTGAATTTGCTTCCGACGCCCCTGTATTAACAGACAGTGTCAACGTACTGTTCCAGCTGTCTCCCGTTCAGTGATTGGTCATTCGACCCCGCCATTTTAAACTAATACGAGCATTTTCATTGGATCACTATTAGATAAGACCCACCCCAATCTTCATACACAACCACGTGACTGTCTCAGTTGACTGATGACATAGCGCGGCCTCGTTTTTGATTTCAAAATCTGCCGTCTAACTGAATGTTGTTGCTGCTGCATCAGCCGATCATTAGCCCGGCCCCTGTAGAGGATACTATAGGCTAATACATGTAGGCTACCATGCCATGAGATGATGCTTGGGATTGCATTTCGCTCACTTGCACCTACAGGTGGCGACAACTGGTGGCAATTTAAAATTTGGTTTCCGGGCAGTAGGTTGAGGATGCCTTCAGCTTCTCGTCAGATTTGGTTTGCAGATAATGCCTTGAGATGTCACTTGGGGATGCTTCTCGGTGCTTCACTGCATGGAAACTATATCACAGAAGCAATCAACTTTCAATCAATCGTTCTGAGTTGATCTTAAAACTTGGCAAGGCAGAAAGACCCTTCCACATCCATTGCCTATGAAGCAGCAGTTGCCTCCCTCATGTATATCCCCTAAGACCAACAATGCTAAAAAATATTGCTGCCATTTCGGCGGGGGACCTAGCATCCTCTGGCTGCTTGTTAGCATAGGACCGAGGAACTAATCGGTAACAGCTGTGGACAGTTGAGACGTTTGCGCCAGAGCTCGCTCGTATATACTTGATTAGAGAGGTACTATAATTGACCACACATATGTATGCGTTGGGATCCCCTGATTAACTTGGCATATACAGGCGGAATATGACTCCGAAAATATTAGGGAAAAACGTTTTGTAGATCAATATTTCTACATATATTTTTCATGTCATCGTCAGCAATGGTAGTTTACAGCAGGTTTCCTGGGTATACATAAGGTTAACACAGCAAGTCAAGATAATCAGCCAGTCATACCAAACAGTGAGTAATGTTATGACCAATGTAATGAACCAAAAAAATGGGAAAAACAAATCAATAAGGTATGGAGTTTTATTTGACTCACGCTTGTGTCACGAGGCGCATTTTAGAAACTCACCATCCGCCAAGCGCCGGAAAGATCTCCGGCGACTGGCGACTTTCTGCTATCCTTTAACATGTGAAATCTCGCCACCCGTCACGCGACGGAACAACGCGGCGAGTTTGTTCCTATCTATTAACATTGCTAAAACTCGCTAGTCGCCGAAGAAACACCGCCGCTCGGTGAGTGACCCGTTTTGACTGTAAAGAAACTTAGCACTCGCCACGCGCCGGAGAGATTTCCGACCACTGGTGACTGACGACTTCCTGCTATCTTTTAACATGTAAAAACTCGCCATGATGATGACACAAATAGACAATACACACCATAATAAACATATCCAGGGTAGCTCCCTCAGCTTGGGTGTGGTATTACACTGAGGATAGTAAAATGTTTGACACATGATCTTTGTTGTTGTTGATCTCTTTTTGTCTCTTTCATCTAATTGAGTCAAGGTTTTAACCCTACCTGTCCTGGGGGGGGGGGGGAGCCATTATGCCCCCCCCCCCCTCCTACCAAACTTTTTGCGCTATCTCCGGAACGACAGAAAATGGAGAGCTGAAACTCCGTGACTTTATAGTTTATCATATTGGGGTCATTTTGAGCCCATTTGCCCCGAGCAGAGGTTCATGGGTAAATTCAAGATGGCGGCCACGAGGGGTACCAGAAAAGTGATATTTTTGTCATATTTCTTGAATATTTCTGCTTTTCCGCGATGAAATGTGGGCAAAAACTATTTTGTTTCACATCACATTAATATTTGCTAATTTATCATGCAGTTTTTTGGAGAAATAAAAAAATCGGGAAATTTTACCGAAATATCGACCCAAAAATGCCGTTTTTGAAAATGACTTCACTGTGACGTCATCAAAGCGGCCATCTTGGATTTTTTTTACATTTTCTGGTAGAGCTTGACCCAAGGGTATAGTGTGATAAGTTTCAGCCCCCTAGCTCAAGGGGTAAGAACAATAATTAGGGGGGCCATTTCGCCCCCCCAGGCCTGGACAGGTCCCAAAAAGCCCAGGCCAGATAGGGTTAAGTCAATAATGAATATGTATTTGTCTGTGCGAGTGTGTGTTTGTGTGTGTGTGTGTCTGTCAGTAGGGGATCTTACTCCCTGGCCTTATGGCGTCAGTTCGTTAGAGCCGGCGTGGTGAGAACGGCGACTGTCTCCCATAACCTTAATTAGACCCTCTCGTAAAATCTGCGGAGTTAATTTCTAGATCCGAGGCTAGGCACAGAGGATAAATGAAAACGGGTATATCGGGAGTTCCTTGCATATCCGTTGCTAACTTCCCTGCCAGTGCGCATGTGCACATAACCGGAGATTCGACGATCAGGACACCACCTTCGTCGTACACTGTAGAGCGCATGAGCTTCAGTAGCAACCTAACACGCTACATTTGGACCAAATATGTGTCAGATATTGGTAAAACTCATTACATTACAGGATTTATTACCAAGTGTGTTTGCACGCATCACAGTTCAAGGCCATCATTCGAGTCTTCTACTCAAAAAGAGCAATCAAGATCGACATATTTAGGCCAAACACTCCCATGCAATCCCGAACATGACCTTCTGACTTTACCAGTCAGCGTGTGTAGCACCCTAGTCTAATTCTACGCCACAAGAGCTTCAATGCATCTGAAAACAGATACAAAGTATTTTCTCTTCTCATCCTCTTCTGCAAAATATTCTATGTTCGTGGAAATGCTCTTGTGTTCAACACGGCTTTTCATTCATTGCTACATTTGTCTTCAACGACCGCGATGAGAACCAGGCAACAACTTGAAACACAATGGTGAACTACGTGGGAGAGCGATGTTAATGCGAGCATGTGAACACGTGTAATCTCATGTATTTTGTATAATACTAGGGGACGGCAATAGAATCGCTTGGAGAGTTAACGAACAGTCAGCCCATCAATAATTGAACAACATCTAATGGATCGGGGCCTCGCTCCACCGGCGACATCTGAGCAAACAGCTTTAACCCTTCGGAAAGACGTCATCAGCGCTGTAGTCCTTCTAGAGCGCGTCATCAGACATTAGGCGAGGATAAATAACGCAGAAAAATGTTCGCTTCGAAACCACCTGGCAGCATACTCCAGTACATATACATATCAAGTACATATCATAAACATGGCTTTGTGGAGATACGTGCCCTGTGTGAATACAGCACGCACCATCAGGGCTCTTAAGGGCTGTCCCTGGTTCTTCAATCAGTTTTAGTACATACCAAGAAGTATTCTCTATATGCGGCCAATGAGATGCTTGTTAAATGGTTTATGATTTTTAAAACGGTACAGCAACGGAGGGGAAACAAGATTATAACACTTGGTACATCCTATCCTGCATGTGGTAAAACCACGTAACTATAGTCTTTGTAGAACACTTAGTATTACCAGTCCTGCACGACCATATAACTGGTGGGTATATGAAGTACCGGCTGTTACCAGCCCTGCCGACGACATGACCATTTACCTTTATATGAAGTACCGGCTGTTACCAGTCCTGCCGACGACATGTCCATATAACTGCATATAAGTACCGGCTGTTACCAGTACTGCCGACGACATGACCATATAACTGTATATGAAGTACCGATTGTAACCAGTCTTACAGACGACATGACTATACAACTGTATATGAAGTACCGACTGTTACGAGCGCAACAGACGACATGACCATATAACTGTATATGAAGTACCGCCTGTTACCAGTCCTACAGACGACATAACCATATATCTGTATATGAAGTACCGACTGTTACCAGTCCTGCCGACGACATGTCCATATAACTGCATATAAGTACCGGCTGTTACCAGTACTGCCGATGACATGACCATATAACTGTATATGAAGTACCGGCTGTTAACAGTCATGCCGACGACATGACCAAATAACTATATATAAGTACCGGCTGTTACCAGTGCTGCCAACGACATGACCATATAACTGCATATGAAGTACCGATTGTAACCAGTCTTACAGACGACATGACCATACAACTGTATTTGAAGTACCGCCTGTTACCAGTCCTACAGACGACATGACCATACATCTGTATATGAAGTACCGACTGTTACGAGTCCAGCAGACGACATGACCATATAACTGTATTTGAAGTACCGACTGTTACCAGTCCTACAGACGACATGACCATATAACTGTATATGAAGTACCGGCTGTTACCAGTCCTACAGAGGACATGACTATACAACTGTGTATGAAGCACCGGCTGTTATCAGTCCTAGAGAGGACATGACTATATAACTGTTTATAAAGAATCGGCTGTTACCAGTCCTACAGACGACATGGCCATATAACTGTATATGAAGTACCGACTGTTACCAGTCCTACAGACGACATGGTCATATATCTGTATATAAAGTACCGACTGTTGCCTGTCCTACAGACGACATGACCACATACTTGTATATAAAGTACCGACTGTTACCAGTCCTACAGAGGACATGACCATACAACTGTATATGAAGTACCGACTGTTACCAGTCCTAAAGACGACATGACCATATAATTGTATATTAATTACCGACTGTTGCCACTTCTGCAGCGGGCATGACCATATAACTGTATATGAAACACGGTTACCAGTCATACAGATGGCATGACCATATAACTGTATGAAGCGCTGTTACCAGTTCAAAACAGACGGCATGACATTAAAACTGTATATGGGGTACCAACTGTCCTAGTCCTGCAAACGACATGACCATATTTGACCATATGAACGACATGACCATATATCATAAGTACATTGAAAGAACTGACTGTTACCAGTCCTACAGGCGGCATGACTATATAACTGTATCTCATAGACCTTGTACATGGCATATAGAATACACAAGTGCCCCTAATTCTTGTACAGTTTTAATATATCCGTGTGAACAACTGGCTACAATTTTCTAGAAATTCTCCGGTTGTTCAGTTTCTTAGATCGTGTGTATGAGTAACCAGTGTATTTGCTGGCAACACTCGGTCATATTCGTGTATATTCAAGTATAGAGTGATATCTCTACCTTTTGCAACCGGCAACTGAAAATCTGGGGCATTCTGCTTCTTGTACTTGTTGTAATCCACAGATTGGAAATTGGAATAATGTAAGCCTACTATAAGCATATCAACCACACATATGAAATAAACGCATACATTATAGAAAGAAACAAATGTCACTGACAGACTTAAAAAAACAACAACAACAAAACAACAAAAAACTAAGGTTGTCTGCGCATAGGTTAGGAATGGGGAAAACGCGATATCGCAATATATTCACAGAGATTGTGCAAACTGTGTAATGCTCCTGTGAAGTACTCTCCCATGTTCCGCTTCTTAAGACTCGCATACCATTGTGGCACGTGATCGCCAGCTCCAAATAATGACATAATCGTTATAGGTATAGTCAAATTGGTCGTTATATAAGCGCGCGGCTGTCGGACTCCAAGCATTCCGACCCAGTTTGACAGCTGCCGTTACAAAACCACGTCGGTTTCGGCAAGAGCAAAATATATAAAAACAAAATGGAATCTCAACAAATTAGGGAAACGTCGTCTACGAGAAACGGCGATGCAAAGGAGAAACAACGATTAATATCCATGGTTCTTTAGTACGATCGAGGTCCTCGTACACGTACGCTCTCGATGTTGCAGTCAAACTCACAGTTGCCTGGCCATGGTCGATGTCTACGTATCACTTTCTTTCAATAAATTATGAAAATTATTAAATATATATATATATATATTTTTAAATGGTTTTTTTATTTTTAATATTATTTCTAAGTGTATTTCCCTATAATGTCAAGCGGTGTTACTACAGTTTTTAATTATCTACCATACCCTGTCCTCTATGACATAGAATAAAAGACCTATGTCATAAAAGACAGGGCATGGTAGATAATTAAAAACTGTAGTAACTCGGCTTGACATTATAGGGAATGAATTTAATTGAGCCAAAGATGAAAGAGGAATACACTTAAAAAAAGTATTAAAAAAAATTCGATTTAAGACAAAAATATATATTTATATATATTTATTAATTTTCATAATTTATTGAAAAAACTTATACGTAGACATCGACCATCCAATATCCCACAGGCCAGGCAACTGTGGTCAAACTCTGGAAACGGAGTGACTTCCCAGTAGTAGTATAAGCGTATTACAGCGCATATTGACCTCATTTCGACCTCATTTCAAGGTCACAGAGGTCAACCAGGGGGGATTCCCCAGTGGGGGTTTCCCATGACGATCACGTGATCAAGGCATGTCTAGACTTGTTGGTGTGTGTTGATGCGGCGTGTGGGTACAAGATGGCGGCTGATGTGGGAGTGGGACCAAGATGGCGGCTGATGTGGGAGTGGGACCAAGATGGCGGCTGTGGGTGGTGGGACCAAGATGGCGGCTGTGGGAGTGGGACCAAGATGGCGGCTGTGGGAGTGGGACCAAGATGGCGGCTGATGTGATTGGGCCGAGTGAGGCTCTTTTCAGTCATGTCATGGGTGTTTTCACAGAATAAATAAATTAATTAATTAATTAATTTTAATTAATTAATTTTAATAAATAAATCAATCAATCAATCAAATAAATCAATAAATAAATCAATCAATAAATAAATCAATAATAAATAAATAAATAAAGAAAAAAAAAAAAAAGTGAAACTCTATACAACGAACCCGGGACTTGAACCAGGGTCCTCTTTATCCAGAGGCAGACACGTTAACCATTACACCACGAGTCTTGTTGTATATTCCAACGTTAAAAATATGATATATAAATCTTCGGCACATACTGGTGCACTGGTCCATGTTGAATCTAATGGGAAACTTACTTCTATACATTTGCGGTATGGCTGTTTGGATTTATTATCTTAGTCTCATCATGTAGAACATTATGGGAAGTGTTGCGGAGCGAATCGGTGAAATTTTTGAAAAAAGTCAAAGAGGTCTGTATATAGCTCCAAGGGAGACAACTCGTGTAGACCAAGCGTATGGAAATAGCCGTGTTGGAGCTAGGGGAGCCCCTAATGGACCAATGGGGTCGAGTGAGGTATCAAAGTGAAGCTTATGTGAAGGGGCATTTGATGGGCTGGGTGTGGGGTTGAAATAGCGGCATTCTGCGCATGCGCGGTGGCCCAAGGGTATGGAAATAGCCGTGTTGGAGCTAGGGGAGCCACTAATGGACCAATGGGGTCGAGTGAGGTATCAAAGTGAAGCTTATGTGAAGGGGCATCTAATGGGCTGGGTGTGGGGTTGAAATAGCGGCATTCTGCGCATGCGCGGTGCCCAAGGGTATGAAAATAGACGTTTTGGAGCTAGGGGAGCCACTAATGGTCCAATGGGGTCGAGTGAGGTATCAAAGTGAAGCATTCGTGAAGAGGCATCTGATGGGCTGGGTGTGGGGTTGAAATATCGGCATTCTGCGCATGCGCGGTGACCAAAGGGTATGAAAATAGACATTTTGGAGCTAGGGGAGCCAATAATGGTCCGATTGGGTCGAGTGAGGTATCAAAGTGAAGCTTATGTGAAGGGGCAGTGGATGGGTGCATGTAAAATGAGGGGTATGACGTCACTTCCGGTTTGGGTGAATGGGGCGTGACCTCTGGACATCAGACAATCAGAATCGCGTATTTTGACCCGGTGTATTATGGGACATATCCAAGATGGCGGCGTCTGTCTTCTGGTTCAAGATGGCGGCACGGCCGGTGTCGAAAACTGGGCATTTTGTCGGGATGTGGTCATGTAGTGTCGAAAACTGGACCCTGTATGGGCCCCGCTAGAGGTTTTTGCGGTCGAGGTGAGCCACGAATGGTCCGATGGAGTCGAGTGAGGTATCATTGTAAAGCAGTGGTGAGGGAGCATCCGAAGGTATGGCTGTGACGTAAAACTGACGTCATTCTGCGCATGCGCAGTGGAGAAAGTGTATGGAAATAGACGTTTTGGGGTCTAGGTGGACCACTAGTGGTCCGATGGAGTCGAGTGAGGTATCAATGCAATGCATACATGGAGGAGCATGCGCCTACACTAGTGTGTTGTTTGTTTTCAACATTTCGCGCATGCGCAGTAGGTAAATAGCGCTGGGAGGCTGTTTTGGGGCCCAGAGGGGCCATCATCGATACGAGTAGTAGCGAAAGTGGACATTTTGGGGCAGTGAAGGAAGGTATTTGGTGTAGAGAGGGATCATCCTTAGTCCGAATGCGTCGTGTGAGGTGTCATCTTGTAGCAACGCCCGCCAACGCCAAGCTCAACGCTTCAACGCCCTGGTGAATTAGCCCAAAAGCTCTGATTTTCATGGAATTGTCATTAATTCATTGGAAATGCAGTGACACCCGTCAACGCTCATAGTTACGCCTTAACGCTCTAGCATAACACCATGATATAGACCGGAGAGAGAACAACAACAACAACAAGGATGACACATGAGAGAACAACAAAAACAACAAAAACAACAATTTTTTTTTTTCATATAGTTTATTTTCCCCTCCATCATAACATACCCACGCTGGGGGAGCCGCGTTGGGTATGTTTACAATTCAAGAAAGACTCTTGTCCAATCAGAGACCGCCATTTGCATGTCATGTTCGTTCTTGCCCGTTAGATGTATTCTTGTCCAATCAAAAGTCGCCATTTCAGAGAGTTCCGTCTTCGGCCATGTTCGCTCTGAACCGTTTGTTCTAATCATCGTCAGGCAGGCCTGGATATTCATCGGGCAGCATGTCCTGAAACAGTTGTTTGCGCATTCTAATCGCATTTTCCAGGGCCTCGGTGGGTGGTAAACCCATATCCTCTTCCAAGTGACGCTTGGTCTTCATGATGGACCTGTGCGTGGGGTCCCCTTTCATTTCAAGCGGTAGTAAGGTATACTGTTCATAGATCGCCATGGCTGTTTTCCTGATGCGGGGGCGCATTTGGGTGTACGTCTGTTGTAAATTATCCTCTCCGGCGTCCTCGATCGCTTCAGCGTGAGTATTGATAGCTGCTGTCACAATACGATCCCAGAAGGTAGGTTCTGCCTCACTTTCCTGGGATGAAGGCTGATTCTCTGAGGTCAAGCTCTCCATATCAGTAGATAGACTGTCAGCCATCTTGGATTCGGTATCAGTCGATGCACTCTCATCAATCTCTGTATCAGTATCTGCCTCAACGGGCTCCTCGGCGTCTTCAGTCCCATGTATATTTTTCTGGTGTCGCATCATATCGTAATGTCTGGTGAACGTGCGTTCACACTCAGAACAAGTATAAGCCATGTTGACGGTTGAACGTCGACTGTGCGTGTTTTGGGAATACGCTCGCTTTTATAGACAGTAACGCCCATCAACGCTTAGCTCAACGCTTCAACGCCCTGGTGAATTAGCTCAGAAGCTCTGATTTCATGGAATTGACACCAATTCATCGAAATGCAGTGACGCCCGTCAACGCCCGTCGTTACGCCTTAACGCTCGTCTCAACGCTTTAACACACTTTCTTAATGCTTTAACGTTGTTTAATGATGCGTTCGAACAAATGTTTCTTTTGTGCTATTGCTCTGACATACGCCGCTTTCCAGTTCATGCCCGAGGTTTTCAACATCGACGCTGTTCTTTCAATTTCCATATGGACTGGGTCCTTATCCAACAATTTCATATGGGTCAGTAAGTCGGCATACCGCTGACGTAAAGCCCGTCGTAGTCTGGGTGCCAATCTGTTATGGGCTAAAATTGCAGCTTCCTCTTTCGAATACCCTTTGCGTTGAAACTTGTTTCCTGTGGCCTCCAAAATCTCGCCCATCTCGGCGTCCATACTTTCTTTGAACAAATCCTTCCATAGCCTCGAGTTCACATTATGTTCTTCAACCTCGGGTTGGGCCTTCACGGTTGGGTGATATTCCGGGACTGATGGTATGAAGCGGACCCGCTGTATGGGGGTGGGCTGCTGCTGCTGCTCTGCCAGGAGTGGACTCGGCGGATGGTGTAGGGGTATATGCCGTTGTGGTGATTCCTCGCCGGGTAACAGGTGGGTCGTCAGCCGACGATCTTTGGGGGTATGGGCTTTTAAATCTACGAACAGGTAGCCGTACGGACGAATTGTCGCTTCTTGAAACGCCCGCATAAAATGGTCAATGTTCTGAGGATAAATTCGACTACCAAACACACGGATTTGTGCTCTGTCAATGGGATTGGAGAACAACACAAAGTATTGGCAGTTCAAGGCAATATCTCTGGACGCCTTCCCTTGAGAAAAGAGATTCTGAGTCAAATAGATGACGGACAGATTGCGATGATGGGACCCTTTGGTGAATAGGTCGGCGATTTTCGAATTGTCCTTGGCCGCACTCATCAGATCATCGAGCACTACCACGTTGGTCTGCTCGGAATCGAAGTAATAGGGTTCGTCTATGTCGTGAGGAATTCCTGGGACAAAGCTCACATTCTGTAACCTTGTAGTTTCGTAGGCGGGCTGCCATTGGCTATAACACCAAACAACACGTGTCGGAGCTGGGGTTGCCACACCTCCCTCTAAGAACTTCATCACCCAGGATGTCTTTCCACACCCTGTAGGGCCGCTCACCGTCATCGTATAGGGATGCTCTACTGCTCTTGTTGGACCTATAGCGGGACTCGGTGGTGGCGGCGTTGGCGTTTGTGGCGTTGGTGGCGTTGATGGTGGCGTTGGTGGTGGGGTTGGTGGTGTGTGGTGGTGGTGTTGGTGGAGTCGGTGGTGGTGGTGTGTGTGGTGGTGGTAGAGTCTTTAAATATAGGAATGAACATGTGTCCATCATCAGTCCATATGTATTGGTCGACAGATGAACATGTCGTGTACGTGTACGTTCTGTGAGAGAGCATTCTCTCGTCGCGATAGTATGCTCAGGCACATTCAACGCAAACACAACCAAGAGACACAGCCGAGTCCTGCTATAGGTCCAACAAGAGCAGTAGAGCATCCCTATACGATGACGGTGAGCGGCCCTACAGGGTGTGGAAAGACATCCTGGGTGATGAAGTTCTTAGAGGGAGGTGTGGCAACCCCAGCTCCGACACGTGTTGTTTGGTGTTATAGCCAATGGCAGCCCGCCTACGAAACTACACGGTTACAGAATGTGAGCTTTGTCCCAGGAATTCCTCACGACATAGACGAACCCTATTACTTCGATTCCGAGCAGACCAACGTGGTAGTGCTCGATGATCTGATGAGTGCGGCCAAGGACAATTCGAAAATCGCCGACCTATTCACCAAAGGGTCCCATCATCGCAATCTGTCCGTCATCTATTTGACTCAGAATCTCTTTCCTCAAGGGAAGGCGTCCAGAGATATTGCCTTGAACTGCCAATACTTTGTGTTGTTCTCCAATCCCATTGACAGAGCACAAATCCGTGTGTTTGGTAGTCGAATTTATCCTCAGAACATTGACCATTTTATGCGGGCGTTTCAAGAAGCGACAATTCGTCCGTACGGCTACCTGTTCGTAGATTTAAAAGCCCATACCCCCGAAGATCGTCGGCTGACGACCCACCTGTTACCCGGCGAGGAATCACCACAACGGCATATACCCCTACACCATCCGCCGAGTCCACTCCTGGCAGAGCAGCAGCAGCAGCCCACCCCCATACAGCGGGTCCGCTTCATACCATCAGTCCCGGAATATCACCCAACCGTGAAGGCCCAACCCGAGGTTGAAGAACATAATGTGAACTCGAGGCTATGGAAGGATTTGTTCAAAGAAAGTATGGACGCCGAGATGGGCGAGATTTTGGAGGCCACAGGAAACAAGTTTCAACGCAAAGGGTATTCGAAAGAGGAAGCTGCAATTTTAGCCCATAACAGATTGGCACCCAGACTACGACGGGCTTTACGTCAGCAGTATGCCGACTTACTGACCCATATGAAATTGTTGGATAAGGACCCAGTCCATATGGAAATTGAAAGAACAGCGTCGATGTTGAAAACCTCGGGCATGAACTGGAAAGCGGCGTATGTCAGAGCAATAGCACAAAAGAAACATTTGTTCGAACGCATCATTAAACAACGTTAAAGCATTAAGAAAGTGTGTTAAAGCGTTGAGACGAGCGTTAAGGCGTAACGACGGGCGTTGACGGGCGTCACTGCATTTCGATGAATTGGTGTCAATTCCATGAAATCAGAGCTTCTGAGCTAATTCACCAGGGCGTTGAAGCGTTGAGCTAAGCGTTGATGGGCGTTACTGTCTATAAAAGCGAGCGTATTCCCAAAACACGCACAGTCGACGTTCAACCGTCAACATGGCTTATACTTGTTCTGAGTGTGAACGCACGTTCACCAGACATTACGATATGATGCGACACCAGAAAAATATACATGGGACTGAAGACGCCGAGGAGCCCGTTGAGGCAGATACTGATACAGAGATTGATGAGAGTGCATCGACTGATACCGAATCCAAGATGGCTGACAGTCTATCTACTGATATGGAGAGCTTGACCTCAGAGAATCAGCCTTCATCCCAGGAAAGTGAGGCAGAACCTACCTTCTGGGATCGTATTGTGACAGCAGCTATCAATACTCACGCTGAAGCGATCGAGGACGCCGGAGAGGATAATTTACAACAGACGTACACCCAAATGCGCCCCCGCATCAGGAAAACAGCCATGGCGATCTATGAACAGTATACCTTACTACCGCTTGAAATGAAAGGGGACCCCACGCACAGGTCCATCATGAAGACCAAGCGTCACTTGGAAGAGGATATGGGTTTACCACCCACCGAGGCCCTGGAAAATGCGATTAGAATGCGCAAACAACTGTTTCAGGACATGCTGCCCGATGAATATCCAGGCCTGCCTGACGATGATTAGAACAAACGGTTCAGAGCGAACATGGCCGAAGACGGAACTCTCTGAAATGGCGACTTTTGATTGGACAAGAATACATCTAACGGGCAAGAACGAACATGACATGCAAATGGCGGTCTCTGATTGGACAAGAGTCTTTCTTGAATTGTAAACATACCCAACGCGGCTCCCCCAGCGTGGGTATGTTATGATGGAGGGGAAAATAAACTATATGAAAAAAAAATTGTTGTTTTTGTTGTTCTCTCATGTGTCATCCTTGTTGTTGTTGTTGTTCTCTCTCCGGTCTATATCATGGTGTTATGCTAGAGCGTTAAGACGTAACTATGAGCGTTGACGGGCGTCACTGCATTTCCAATGAATTAATGACAATTCCATGAAAATCAGAGCTTTTGGGCTAATTCACCAGGGCGTTGAAGCGTTGAGCTTCGCGTTGGCGGGCGTTGCTACATGATGACACCTCACACGACGCATTCGGACTAAGGATGATCCCTCTCTACACCAAATACCTTCCTTCACTGCCCCAAAATGTCCACTTTCGCTACTACTCGTATCGATGATGGCCCCTCTGGGCCCCAAAACAGCCTCCCAGCGCTATTTACCTACTGCGCATGCGCGAAATGTTGAAAACAAACAACACACTAGTGTAGGCGCATGCTCCTCCATGTATGCATTGCATTGATACCTCACTCGACTCCATCGGACCACTAGTGGTCCACCTAGACCCCAAAACGTCTATTTCCATACACTTTCTCCACTGCGCATGCGCAGAATGACGTCAGTTTTACGTCACAGCCATACCTTCGGATGCTCCCTCACCACTGCTTTACAATGATACCTCACTCGACTCCATCGGACCATTCGTGGCTCACCTCGACCGCAAAAACCTCTAGCGGGGCCCATACAGGGTCCAGTTTTCGACAGTACATGACCACACCCCGACAAAATGCCCAGTTTTCGACACCGGCCGTGCCGCCATCTTGAACCAGAAGACAGACGCCGCCATCTTGGATATGTCCCATAATACACCGGGTCAAAATACGCGATTCTGATTGTCTGATGTCCAGAGGTCACGCCCCATTCACCCAAACCGGAAGTGACGTCATACCCCTCATTTTACATGCACCCATCCACTGCCCCTTCACATAAGCTTCACTTTGATACCTCACTCGACCCAATCGGACCATTATTGGCTCCCCTAGCTCCAAAATGTCTATTTTCATACCCTTTGGTCACCGCGCATGCGCAGAATGCCGATATTTCAACCCCACACCCAGCCCATCAGATGCCTCTTCACGAATGCTTCACTTTGATACCTCACTCGACCCCATTGGACCATTAGTGGCTCCCCTAGCTCCAAAACGTCTATTTTCATACCCTTGGGCACCGCGCATGCGCAGAATGCCGCTATTTCAACCCCACACCCAGCCCATTAGATGCCCCTTCACATAAGCTTCACTTTGATACCTCACTCGACCCCATTGGTCCATTAGTGGCTCCCCTAGCTCCAACACGGCTATTTCCATACCCTTGGGCCACCGCGCATGCGCAGAATGCCGCTATTTCAACCCCACACCCAGCCCATCAAATGCCCCTTCACATAAGCTTCACTTTGATACCTCACTCGACCCCATTGGTCCATTAGGGGCTCCCCTAGCTCCAACACGGCTATTTCCATACGCTTGGTCTACACGAGTTGTCTCCCTTGGAGCTATATACAGACCCCTTTGACTTTTTTCAAAAATTTCACCGATTCGCTCCGCAACACTTCCCATAATGTTCTACATGATGAGACTAAGATAATAAATCCAAACAGCCATACCGCAAATGTATAGAAGTAAGTTTCCCATTAGATTCAACATGGACCAGTGCACCAGTATGTGCCGAAGATTTATATATCATATTTTTAACGTTGGAATATACAACAAGACTCGTGGTGTAATGGTTAACGTGTCTGCCTCTGGATAAAGAGGACCCTGGTTCAAGTCCCGGGTTCGTTGTATAGTGTTTCACTTTTTTTCTTTATTTATTTATTTATTATTGATTTATTTATTGATTGATTTATTTATTGATTTATTTGATTGATTGATTTATTTATTTATTAAAATTAATTAATTAAAATTAATTAATTAATTAATTTATTTATTCTGTGAAAACACCCATGACATGACTGAAAAGAGCCTCACTCGGCCCAATCACATCAGCCGCCATCTTGGTCCCACTCCCACAGCCGCCATCTTGGTCCCACTCCCACAGCCGCCATCTTGGTCCCACCACCCACAGCCGCCATCTTGGTCCCACTCCCACATCGGCCGCCATCTTGGTCCCACTCCCACATCAGCCGCCATCTTGTACCCACACGCCGCATCAACACACACCAACAAGTCTAGACATGCCTTGATCACGTGATCGTCATGGGAAACCCCCACTGGGGAATCCCCCCTGGTTGATCTCTGTGACCTTGAAATGAGGTCGAAATGAGGTCAATATGCGCTGTAATACGCTTATACTACTACTCTTCCCGATCCCGTCTTTCTACATACAAATAAGGCACATCGTTTCCATTCTAAATGACTTACAAAGACACTGGTATTGCTATAGTAATTTGTCACACACAATTCCTCAATGTTCCAGCTGAGTAGATTTCTTGGAGATTTTCCACTACGATCGCAGCTATATTTCTCCCTCAACATTAATATTCATTGAAACCTGACCCGTTTGACCATTAGAATTTTGTAGATAATATACCTTGATATACGTCCACAATCACTTCTCCATTGGATAGCTCGTCATATATGACGGTCAACTGTCACAATGGAATGTATTGTTTTAAAGTAGCAGAGCCAGGGGCGATCTAGTTCAAAGGTCTGCATATTGGAAATCATCATTGAAGATGACGTACATTTTCTCATTAAATACGAAAAACTGGATATAAACAGAAATTGCCTTCGACAAAGTGGCAGACGTTTTTCAGTTCTTTGGCTGGACTGGAAAAACTCTTCTCTTTCATAAGCTGTTTACGATACCTGTCCCCATTGGTACTTGTGTATTTCATACTTGAATTCGATTGTACATGTATTGTAGTTTGTTGTAATATTGTATGGTTTAGTGCGCCTGTTGGTGATTACCATTTACGCGTGTAGGGTGGTGTTGGTCGAAAAGGGTGTCCAAAAAATGTTGAAAATCAGGTAATTTGACGAGGAAGGAGAAATTTTGGCACTGTGTAGTGTTTGATAAATTCATTCAGTGTTGAAATATATTTCCTTGGGTTTGTAAGGATTTTCTAACTTCCGGAATTCAGATTGTCAGTCAATCTGCCCTTCCGTAATCACCAATACTTCCAGGGATACGGTTCTTCATTCTTTCCAAAAGCCCCATTCTTAAACCTTGCACAGCAGATAGGGTCGTATAAAGAAGAGAAACGACAAACTTATGTATAACGTGTTACATGTATATTATAAATACCATATATAAATGGTGATTTCATTATAGACTGCGCAAACATACAATTTAGGTGAAGCCAATATGATTTTGTCAAGCTCGAATGTCGACGGCTAATGGGTCCCTGTAACACTTGACAATTCAGCTTTCTATCTCGTAAAATTGAAAATAGAAAGATGGGAAACTCTACATCGCTCCTGTATTCGAGCTTTTCATCTCGCAAAATTGAAAGTAGAAAGATGGGAAACTCTACATCGCTCCTGTATTCGAGCTTTTCATCTCGTAAAATTGAAAGTAGAAAGATGGGAAACTCTACATCGCTCCTGTATTCGAGCTTTTCATCTCACATAATTGAAATTAGAAAGAAGAAAAACTCTACATCTCTCCCATATTCGAACTTTCCATCTCGCAAAATTGAAAGTACTAAGACGGAAAGCTCGACACCGCTTCCGTATTCCACCTTTCCAAAATGAATTTATGACAAACAGGAATACGAGAGAGATGCGTCATTACAGTTGGCCTCATTTCTCTAAATCTGTGCGATATGCAGGTCTCACTGAAACTAACCGTCTTCTCCCCTTGAACCTTACCAGACCCAAAATAAAACCACATGTTGATATTGGGAGAAACAGGACAAAGTTTAACAAAGTATGGCTCCGATATTCCTGTCATTAATCCATTTTGGAAAGCTGGAATACTGGAGCGATGTAGAGCTTTCCATCTTTCTGTCTCAATTTTGCCAGATGGAAAGCTCGAATACGGAAGCGATGTAGAGATTTTCATCTTTCTACTTTCAATTATGTGAGATGGAAAGCTCGAATATGGGAGTGATGTAGAGCTTTCCATCTTTCTACTTTCAATTTCGCAAAATGGAAAGCTGAATTGTGAAGTGTTACACGAACCCTATATGAATATGGACATATTTCTTTAAGCTAGCGGCCATAGCCGTATGCCGTTAGCTATTTAGTTCACTTTAATGTTACCAGGAAATGTTGAGGGAGTCTTATAGAGCAAACTATTTATTTTCTTTTTCAGACGAAACCTGTTTGACGACAACCATGTTCCCTTCGGAAGAGGAATTGAAGAGAACTCCAACAGTAGATTCTCGATATTTAGGTGAGTATAAGACCAGTAAAATACCGGAAGTCAATAAAATCAATCAGTAGATTCTAGGTATCCAGGTGAATAAAACGTCATGGAGCGAATCAGTAAACCTCCCAGAGTGAGTCAGTATATACTATATTTGGCTGCGAAAGTAAAAGCCTCCTACCGTGAGTCAGTAAAAGCCTCCTAACGTGAGTCAGGAAAAGCTTCCTAACGTGAGTCAGGAAAAGTCTCCCAACGTGAGTCAGGAAAATTATCCTAACGTGAGTCAGGAAAAGCCTCTCAACGTGAGTCAGGAAAAGCCTCCCAACGTGAGTCAGTAACGCCTTCCTACCGTGAGTCAGTAAAAGCCTCCTACCGTGAGTCAGTAAAGGCCTCCTAACGTGAGTCATTAAAGCCTTCTAGCGTGAGTCAGTAAAGCCTCCTAACTTGATTGAGTAAAGCCTTCCTAACGTGAGTTAGTAAAGCCTTCTTACGTGAGTCAGTGAAAGCCTCATAACGTGAGTCGGGAAAAGCCTCCTCACTTGAGTCAGTAGAAGCCCACTAATATAAGTCAGTAAAAGCCTCCTAACGTGAGTCATTAGATTCTAGGCATTGTTGTTGGTACAAATTTGTAAACGTCCGAAAGTGAGTCAGTCTAGGTATTCAGTAAATCCCGTAAACGTCTAATAATGGATCAGTAGATTCTAGTGTTTTAGCTGAGTGAGATCAGTAAACCTCCTGAAGTGAGTCAGAGACGTATGAGCGGCAGGTTAAGCTCACTGTCGTATTCTGGAAGTCGGAAGCCAAAAATGTTGACATGTGTTGTTTGTCAATAAGCAAACAATTGTGACGGGTGTTGTTTGTCAATAAACAAGCAATCGCGACATGTGTTGATTGTCAATAAGCTACCTATGTTATACTTTCAGATTATAGCACACAGACAAACTTTAACTGAATAGCAATTCTTGTTATCTACATGTACTTCGTAATTCCAGATTATGGAAAAACAGACAGCCTTGAATTGAAGACTAATTCTCGAGTCGTTATCTACTTTGTAATTCCAGATTATGGGAGAACAGGCAGCCTTCAGTTGAAGACCAATTTTTGTTCTCTATTTTGTAATTCCAGACTATGGGAGAACACAGGCAGCCTTCAGTTGAAGACTACTTCTCGTTATCCACTTTGTAATTCCAGACTATGGGCGAACACAGGCAGCCTTCAGTTGAAGACTGATTCTCATTATCTACTTTGTAATTCCAGACTATGGGCGAACATCGGCAGCCTTCAGTATCATAGCCCTCATCATCATGTTTCTCGGCCATATGTTCGCCCTCTACACGTTTAGACGTCCCAGATATATTCATAAGAGGCTTACGGCGCTACTACACGTCATGGCAGGTATGGTCAAAATATTCTCTTCTACTTCACGTCATTGCAGGTATATTCACAAATATCCCATTCTCATCACGGTTTGGCAGGTAGGGTCAGAATTACTCATGTCATGGCAGGTTTTGTCAGAAATATTCACGTTATGGCAGAAATATTCACATCATGGTAGCTATGGTAAGAAATATTCACATTAGGGTTGGTATAATCAGAAATATTCAAGTTATGGTGTGTATCGTCTGAAATATTCACGTCATGACAGGTGCGTTCCGAAATATTGAAGCTATGGCAGGAAGATTCTGAAATATTTCACGTTATGGCAGATATGGGGAGATATATTCACATCATGACGGCTATAGTCAGAAATATTAACGTTATGGCGGGTATAGTCAGAAATATTCACATCATGACAGATATGTTAAGAAAAAGACACGTTATGGCAGGTATAGTCAGAAATATTTATGATATTGCATATCTAGTCAGACATATTCACGTCATGGCAGGTATATTCAGAATAATCATGTTAAGGCAGGTATAGTCAGAAATATTTACGATATTACAGGTATGTTCACGGCAGGTCTGCTCAACAATATTAACGTCATGGCGGGTACATGTATAGTCAGAAATATTCACTTCATTGGCAGGTATGGTCAGAAATATTCATGTTATGGCAGGTATGGTCAGAATGTTCACGTTATGGCAGGTATGGTAAGAAATGTTCACGTTATTGCGCCTATATTAAGAGATATTCAAGTTATAGGCGGTATAGTCAGAAATATTCACACCATGGTATGTATGGTTAGACATATTCATGTCTTGTTGTCTGCGTTGTCCATCGGGATGTCTGTCCATCTTGCTAGTTAACAAAGTATCTCTTGAAGGATTATTGCCAGGCTTTCCAAACTCATATAACATATGAAACTGGCAATGGGCTTGAAGTCTCTTGAAGATAATTGATCTTGATCTATTTATCAAGGTCAAATTCTAGTATTGGTGATATCTTTTGAAGGAATACATAGAGGTTCCGCAAATTCATACTACATATGCAACTTGTGAAACTGTTCTAATTTGACTGGACTTGGCCTATTGTATCGACGTCAAATTCTTGTTATTGCAATATCTCGAGAGATCATGGCTAGGTTTTCCAAATTCATACTGCAGTACATACAGTACATGGTGTATATTGAAACCCACAAGGCTCTTGTAACCAATGTGGCAGCACGAAGGATGTTACCTCCTACAAGGCTTACTGTGTACATACACGATGAAGTGTACCGAATACACACGACCGAGTAAAGTCGGGGACACACGACCGAGTAAATCTGGACACACGACCCAGTAAAGCTGGGAGCACAAGACCCAAATAAGCTCTGGTATACACGACCCAGTTTTCCATGACAAGAGTGACTAGATTTATGGAAGTCTGTAGTGGCCATTAGCTTGCTTACAACCTTTAGTTATAGCCGATGACCGTACCAGAGCAGGATATAGTTAATCGCCGTAGCAGTCTTCCCCATATTTGGTTTCACTGGTCAAGGAAAACTGACTCTTGTGCACCAGGCCAAAAGCCGGGGAAACACGAACAAGTAAAGCCGGGGACACACGACCGAGTAAATCCGGGGTCACACGAAGGAGTAGAACCGGGGACACACGACCGAGTAGGGTCGGGGACACACGACCGGGTAAAGCCGGGGACAACAACCGAATAAAGCCGGAGACACACGACTGAGTTAAGCCGCGGACACAAGACTGAGTAAAGCTGGGGATGCACGACTGAATAATGCCGGATACACACGAGTTAAGCCGAGGACACAGGTGTGAGTGAAGCCACGACCAAGTAAATCCGGGATCACACGAAGGAGTAGGACCGAGGATACACGACCGAGTTCACTCGACACGATCTCGGACAATGTAGGTCATTAGACCTCGATCCGCACTGGAAGGAATCCATATTGGCATCCATGTTGAAAGAATATTATCACGCGGAAACTTCGAACAGCGCATGTCAGCTGTATGACTTCCGTTACCATGGACACTGATGGAGATTAGCTCAAGAAGAAAAACCGAGAGAAACACCTCAAATTAGAAGAGATTCTTCACGGGTAGAATCAAGGGAATGTCCATTTCATTTGAATATATATTTTATCTCCCGATAAGAGATAAATACAACGAGGACTATATGAGCGGAAATATATCCTACAGCATGTGATGTGCCTCGCGTGCGGCGGATCACGGTTTACAGCTGAGAGCTGTAAAATCCTTACACCATTAATGCGCGAGGTTTATGACTTCGACGGAATAGGCCGAGCAGTCGCGAATGGACCGAGTTAAGCCGAGGACACACAACCGAGTAAAGCCGAAGACACACGACTGAGTAAAGCCGGAGACACACGACTGAGTAGAGCCGAGGACACACGACTGAGTAAAGTCGGAGACACACGACTGAGTAGAGCCGAGGACACACGACTGAGTAAAGCCGGGAACACACGACCGAGTTAAGCCGAGGCACACGACCGAGTTAAGCCGAGGACACACGACCGATTGAAGCCGGGAATACACGACTGAGTAAAGTCGGGGACACACGAGCGAGTAAAGTCGGGGACACACGACCGAGTAAAGTCGGGGACACACGACCGAGTAAAGTCGGGGACACACGACCGAGTGTGTAGTGTATATGGCATGTATGGTATGTTCCAACGAAATTCTTGGCATTGGTCAGCTACCTCTGTTTGCTTGACAGTCTGTAAATTTGGTATTTCAAAGGCTCCCACAATATTGCAGTAAGTCTAGGGGTATTGGCACGGCTTTGTCGTTCCAACATTTTTAGCTCATCTGGGCCGAAGGCCCGATGGGCTTATGTCATGGCCTGATTGTCCGTCGTGCGTCGTGCGTCGTCCGTAAACATCTTCTTCTCTGAAACCGCTTGGCCGATTAAGCTGAAACTTTGGGTCTAGTGGTACAGCATATGTACTTTAGTCCAATTTGAATCTCCAATATGGCCACCAGGCGGCCATCTTGGATTTCCCCATGAAACTTTGTTATCGTGATTTCTCAGGAACTACTACATGGATCTTTCTCAAATTTGGTACACAGGTTCCCCCTGGGGTCTAGTTGTGCAAGATACCTTTTGTGGTCTGATTCAAAAATCCAATAAGGCCACCAGGCGGCCATCTTTATGGCTACCAGGCGGCAATCTTGGATTTCCCCATGAAACATTGTTATTGCCATTTCTCAGCAACTACTGCATGGATCTTTCTCAAATTTGATACACAGGTTTCTCTTGGGGTCTAGTTGTGCAAGATACCTTTTCTGCTCTGATTCGAACATCCAATATGGCCACCAGGCGGCCATCTTGGACTTTCCTATGAAACTTCGTTATCATGATTTCTCAGGAAGTACTGCATGGATCTTTCTCAAATTTGGTACACAGGTTCCCCTTGGGGTCTAGTTGTGCAAGATACCTTTTGTTATTTGATTTGAAAATCCAATATGGCCATCTTGGATTTCCCCATGAAACTTTGTTATCGCGATTTCTCCGGAACTACTGCATTGATCTCTCTCAAATTTGATACACAGGTTCCCTTGAGGTCTAGTTGTGCAAGATACCTTTTGTGGTCTGATTCAAAAATCGAATATGGCCACCAGGCGGCCACCTTGGATTTTCAGATGAAACATTGTTATCTTTTCTCGAATTTGGTACACAGGTTCCCCTTGGGGTCTACTTGTGCAAGATACCTTTTGTGGTCTGATTCAATAATCCAATATGGCCACCAGGCGGCCATCTTGGATTTCCCCATGAAACATTGTTATTGCGATTTCTCAGGAACTACTACACGGATCTTTCTCAAATTTGGTACACAGGTTCCCCTTGGGGTCTAGTTACCTTTTCTGAGATACCTTTTCTGCTCTGATTCGAAAATCCAATATGGCCACCAGACGGCCATCTTGGATTTCCCTATGAAACTTCGTTATCGTGATTTCTCAGGAAGTACTGCATGGATCTTTCTCAAATTTGGCATACAGGTTCCCCTTGGGGTCTAGTTGTGCAAGATACCTTTTTGTTATTTGATTCGAAAATCCAATCTTGGATTTCCCCATGAAACTTTGTTATCGTGATTTCTCAGGAACTACTGCATTGATCTTCTCAAATTTGATACACAGGTTCCCCTTGGGGTCAAGTTGTGCAAGATAACTTTTCTGGCCCGATTCGAAAATCCAATCTGGCCATCAGACGGCCATCTTGAATTTCCCCATGAAATTTTGTTATCGTGAATTCTCAGGAAATTACTGCATGGATCTTTCTCACAGGTTCCCCTTGTGGTCCAGTTGTGCAAGATACCTTTTTTGGTCCATTTCGAAAATCCAATATGGCCGCATCTTGAATTTCCCTTGAAACTTTATTATCATGAAATCTCAGAAAATTACTG
This sequence comes from Hanleya hanleyi, assembly GCA_036873755.1. Taxonomy (NCBI): domain Eukaryota; kingdom Metazoa; phylum Mollusca; class Polyplacophora; order Lepidopleurida; family Hanleyidae; genus Hanleya; species Hanleya hanleyi. The sequence continues at coordinate 15,159 of JAVTVY010028019.1, read as the reverse complement.
CATGGATCATTTAGTGTTCGGGGCAACACAAGTTAGAAACTCATCTATTGCAGCTCTTTAGTAAAAATTTCTCACAGCTACTTTCTCCAGTTACAGCCAGATGAGCTAGTGCCGTGGCACTATCTTTACACAGTTCACATGTGATGCAGGAGAGATCGACCTTGTAGTGCGCCTGTTGTGCGATTCAGATCTCAGAATTCCCAGCATCGTTTCTATGACGACGTGTACACAGTAACATTTATCTCTGGTTGTGATAGCTATATTTGGGGTCATAAGATATTACGTGGAACATTGTAAACTTGTCAAAGAAACTTTGGTCGTGCGTCCCGGCTTAAGACTGCAAATTCCAGTAGCTTAGGCATGCACATAAACTCCACACCTACTGCATAAACGCACTGACAGACATTTCTCGAATTATGGAATTGTTTAAACTGGTTGTCTGAAGCCATATACTAGACTTACTAGATGTACCGGCATATGCCCACGAAATATTCCAGATTATATTACTATCACACCGACATGACCGGTAAGTTACGTGGTGACGGGAATTGATTTATATCCCAAGATGAATCGGATTTGTCATATTGATTGACGACCTTCTTGGACTTACGAACGATTTTTGGAACGTTTCCATGATCTTCTTGTCTCTCTGGGTATGCTTGACTGATGAAGCATCGGGAATTGCTTCATAGCTCAGCATAGACAACAAATACCAATAAAAACTGTCGTATTGTCTAGTAGTGGATTGAGAATGCGAGACAGATACCCGTTAGTGGGGATACTTTTCAACACACAACACACTTGCATACATGGTTGTTCATATGCAAGTCTTGATTTAGGGTGAATGTCATCAAGACTTGATTTAATGTGAATGCCATCAAGACTTGATTTAAGGTGAATGCCATCAAGCCTTGATTTAGTGTGAATGTCAACAAGATTTGATTTCTTGTGAATGTCATCAAGACTTGATTTAAGGTGTATGCCATCAAGACCTGATTTAATGAGAATGTCATCATGACTTGATTTAATATGAATGTCATCATGACTTGATTTAAGGTGTATGCTATCAAGACATGATTTACTGTGAATGTCATCAAGACTTGATTTAATATGAATGTCATCAAGACTTGATTTAATATGAATGTCATCATGACTTGATTTAATGTGAATGTCATCAAGACTTGATTTAAGGTGAATGCCATCAAGACTTGATTTAATGTGAATGTCATCATGACTTGATTTAATGTGAATGTCATCAAGACTTGATTTAATGCGAATGTCATCATGACTTGATTTAATGTGAATGTCATCAAGACTTGATTTAATATGAATGTCATCATGACTTGATTTAATGTGAATGTCATCAAGACTTGATTTAATATGAATGTCATCATGACTTGATTTAATGTGAATGTCATCAAGACTTGATTTAATGCGAATGTCATCATGACTTGATTTAATGTGAATGTCATCAAGACTTGATTTAATATGAATGTCATCATGACTTGATTTAATGTGAATGTCATCAAGACTTGATTTAATATGAATTTCATCAAGACTTGATTTAATATGAATGTCATCATGACTTGATTCAATGTGAATGTCATCAAGACTTGACTTACTGTGAATGTCATAAAGACTTGATTTAATGTGGATGCCATCATGACTTGATTCACTGTGAATGTCATCAAGACTTGATTTAATATGAATGTCATCATGACTTGATTCAATGAGAATGTCATCAAGACATGATTCAATGAGAATATCATCAAGACTTGATTTACTGTGAATGTCATCAAGACTTGATTTAATATGAATGTCATCATGACTTGATTTAGTGTGAATGTCATCAAGACTTGATATACTGTGAATGTCATCAAGACTTCATTTAATATGAATGTCATCATGACTTGATTTAATGTGAATGTCATCAAGACTTGATTTAATGTGAATGTCATCATGACTTGATTTAATATGAATGTCATCAAGACTTGATTTAATATGAATGTCATCATGACTTGATTTAATATGAATGTCATCATGACTTGATTTAATATGAATGTCATCATGACTTGATTTAATGTGAATGTCATCAAGACTTGATTTACTGTGAATGTCATCAAGACTTGATTTAATGTGAATGCCATCATGACTTGATTTAATGTGAATGTCATCAAGACTTGATTTAAGGTGAATGCCATCAAGACTTGACTTAATGTGAATGTCATGATTCAATGTGAATATAATCAAGACCTGATTTAATGTTAATATCATCAAGGCGTGATCTAAGGTGAATGCCAGCAATACTTGATTTAATGTGAATGCCATCAAGACTTGATTTAAGGTGAATGCCATCAATACTTGATTTAAAGTGAATGCCATCAAGACTTGATTTAATGTGAATATCATCGAGACTTGATTTAATGTAAATGTCATCAAGATTTGATTTAATGTGAATGCCATCAAAACTTGATTTAATATGAATGTCATCAAGACTTGATTTAATGTGAATGCAATGAAGACTTCATTTAATGTGAATGTCATAAAGAATTGATTTAAGGAGAATGATATCAAGACTTGATTTAATGTGAATGTAATCAAGACTTGATTTAAGGTGAATGCCATCAAGACTTGAATTAATGTGAATGTAATCAATACTTGATTTAAGGTGAATGCCATCAAGACTTGATTTAAGGTGAATGACATCAAGAGTTGATTTAATTTGAAGACCATGATGACCTTCATCATCATGATGTTTTTTAAAAATCTTTTTGATAAATGCTGTGCTGTCATTTGATAAATAGACTTTAACAATCTCTCCTTGTTTCTTTTCAGCCGCCTGTATTCTTGTAATCAATGAAGTATTCATGAACGCTCTGAATTATGCAATTCACAACCTCCCAGCACGTCATCCACCGGCTTCCCAATATTATTACGGATTTTCGCTTGTGTTTTCCTGGTTAGTTTTTGCAACCTACCTTATTGCCTTCCTCGTCTTCCTATTTTGTTCTCACAAGAGAAAACACGAAATGGCGGACAGTGTGGACGTATTTGCTGAGGAAGATGAACCGGTGCAACTGGGCAGACTCTAATATCAGTCACGTGATCTACATTACACATAGCCTCATGATATAAATGAACGCGAGAGATCGCGGTGCCAATGTAACCGTGAACGGATACACACTACCCGTACAACAAGCTTCGTGATCGCTCCATTGACAACAACGGTTGAGCAAGTGTGGAAGATGAAAAGGCCCCTTGACGGTGGTGTGCTCACGTGACCGGAAATATTCATTGTCTATACGTTCAAGATGCAAGTCACGACGTCGTCTCTCGAGAGCAGAAACCGAAATGTTAATTTGCAATACTTTCAACATTGAAAAATGGACACGTGAAGTTCTCTATACGGGATTGGGATTTGACGAGGAGATAAGTGTTTGCCTGCATTGATGAAGAGACGGTACAGTGTACATGCATAGTCCCATGGTTTCCTGGGAGCATAGTGGAACAAGACACGTGACCAAACGCAGATTTAATCATTCTCAAGTGACTGTTAAACAATTCAGCAGATCGAAGATTCCTTCACACACATTGCGAAAGAGGAATAAGATTCTCATGCTTGTTTATCCTTGCAATTTTTCATATTTATATTTTTAACAATATGCAATATAAATGAAAGTATCGCACAGTTACACGTTCACATTGTACATATAAGTGATTTATCTTCCAACCATGACAACCTTATGCTGACTTATGCTGGAAAGTGTATGCTTTAAATCACTGGGTACTCCTCTCTATTTGGATTATCATAATATTTATATATATCTTACGGCAGGGAAATCACCGATAAAATAATAATACTGGTTACAGGGGCCTGATCCCTCTTTCATCTAATTAACATATTTGAGGTTATTTTATTGGTTTATTCTTTCTTGCCATTAGCCTATGCGAGCCTGTTTGACCTTCTCGTCGGAGCCTCTTATCTGTGAATGCGCATGTCACTGACAGACTTCCGCTGACGGACTTCCGTCAGGCAAAATAAGCTGCTGTCAACACATCGTACTCTATACACATAGCTTCCACAGTTAGTAGCTGAATGAAGAAAACGTGCCCTGGGACGATGCTGTCAACTGTAATTAGGCTGAGTTGACTCTATCAAAGTTTCTTTGCCAACTAATGTGTTCCGCTAAATGAACAAAACCGTCTGTGTCAAATGTTCATCCTCCACAAGTTCATTGATCTGGTGCCAAATGTGGATGTTAAAAGGTGTTTTGTTTGTAGCATGTTTTAAAGAATTGCTTTTAATTTTGGTTAAAAGGAGTTACACCGATTCCTACAACGAACGAATTGTAGCCCGAACCATCATAAGTGGTGGGAGTGGAGATAGTGTTTTTATTACCCATTCTACACAGAACGCTGGACTAGGCGATAATGCTCACATTACCCATTCTACACAGAACGCTGGACTAGGCGATAATGCTCACATTACCCATTCTCACACAGAACGCTGGACTAGGCGATAGTACTCACATTACCCACCCTGCACAGAACTCTGGACTGAGCGATAGTGTTCAGATTCCCCACGATTCTACGCAGAACGCTGGACTGGGCGATAGTGTACAGATTCCCCGTTCTACACAGAACTCTGGACTGGGCGATAGTGTTCAGATTCCCCATTCTACACAGAACTCTGGACTGGGCGATAGTGTGGAGATTCCCCATTCTACACAGAACGCTGGACTGGGCGATAGTGTTCAGATTCCGTATTCTATACAGAACTCTGGACTACGCGATAGTGTTCAGATTCCCTATTCTACACAGAACTCTAGACTAGACGATACCGTTCAGATTACGCATTATACGCCAGATTTACATTGAAACACGTCGTATGGAAAAGAGTTATATAAGGCAGTGATATGACTGTATAATCGAGTATAAACACGTAAGACCGAGTGCTGTCAGCAACTAAAGTGGTTACTCGTATACACGAGCTAAGAAAGTGGGCAATCGGAGAATTTGTAGAGAATTGTGGTTAGTTGTTCACACGAATATTTGAAACCTCGACAGAGAAAACTTGGTTGTGTGTACCAGGCTTTATCCATACGGACAATAAATGAAATTATATTGATTATGGATATATATATCCCAAATCTCCGGTTATAACTCTTGACAGAATATTCTAGTATCGATATCATGGCAGTTATCTTACAATATATTCATAAATTATTCAAACTGTTCATGGGCACATTTTCCAAAACAGCAAATTACAGGGGATGAATTACAGAAGTTATAAACATTATAACCTAGACAAGTTATGAACTACATATAGTAACAACTCTGAGAAGTCATAAGTTGTGATGCACATTTGACCACAAAATATTTGTGAAAGGAAATGTTTCCTTTGACCAGAGGAATAAAATATGGTTCTTCTAATGCAAACATGGTAAAGTTACCCACAGAAGATTGGATTTGGCCATAAATGTTACATCAACATCCCATCAGAAGAGAAAGGTACCTTATAACTTTATAAGGTTATATAATGTCAATTTGCACAGTAAACAAACACCAGTGTGACCTTAAGTAATATCTCCGTAATCGGTCTTAATGTTTTTGCATTCCAGGAAAAATATACATAATCGAGGGAAAATTCTGGGATGCAACTATATACGTAATACATATATCTAAGTTTTAATCTCATATTTATGTACGTTTCTTAATGTACCACATGCACTACTTTTAGAGGTTATAATTTTATAACATCTGTAAGTTGATCTCTGACTTGTTATACTGCTTTCTTACATATGGGGGTCTGTTGTATATGTCGTGTCGTTGATTTTCAGACCGTGATGTTTGTTATATAACCTTCAACGTACCGGTATAGGAGTAATTAACGGGTGGATTTTTGTATGTTTGTACATATGAGGACACATGGCATCACTGGGTTTATGGTTACACTATGTCACTACGTTATACCATTATTATTGTGGTTTGATAAATATGCTTGACCTCCCCGCTAAACCACTCCTATAAACGGAACTGAGAAGGGAACAGTATTGATAGACTCCTGTAAACGGAACTGAGAACAGAACAATACTGATAAGCTCTTGTAAACGCCAATGTCAACGGAAACGAGAACGGACGAGTACTGACAGACTTCTGTGAACGGAACTGAGAACAGAGCAGTACTTATAAACTCCTGTAAACGGAACTGAGAACAGAACTATACCGACATACTCTTCTTTACGGAACTGAATCAATAACGGTACTGACAGACACCTGTAAACGGAACTGAGAACGGAAGACTACTGACAGACTCCTGTATACGGAACTCAGAACGGAAGAGTACTGATAAACTCCTGTAAATAGAAGTGAGAACGGAAGAGTAATGACAGACTCCTGTAAACGGAACAGTACTGATAAACGCATGTAAACGGAACTGAGAACAGAATGGTACCAATACACTCTTGCAAACGGAACTAAAGAACATAACATAACAGTACAAATACACTGCTGTAAATGGAGCTAAGAACACAACAGAACAGTACTGATACGCTCTTGTAAACCGCATTGTCTTCCAGTGATTCAAGTTGGCCAATCGTCTAGAAATGGTAACCCTGTAGTTCCTGTAGAAAGGGAGTTTTTGTATAAAAGGGTAACTTTATATTAAGGTTCGACATTTATCGGACGCATTTAAATCAACCAATTTCTTCATATTTTTACAATTGCCTTTGATCTCACTTACCATGTTGCACCGTGATCTATACATTTCTCTACTGTTAATGCCATGCTTCCATTCTTACACTTTTGCATATAAAAATTGGATATTTCAATTTTTCTCTAAAGCCATGTACGTGTTGGTTGTTTGTTTATTAGGTTGGTCGTACATCGATAAGCTCAGATGAAGTATGCTAGCATTCTTGCATCGATAAGACAAGGGGAGTATGCTAGCATTTTTACATCGATAAGCGCAAATGAAGTATGCTAACATTGTTATATCGATAAACATGAGGGCAATACGCTAGCATTCTTCATCAATAAACGCAAGGGGAGTTCACTAACATTCTTACATCCGCAAACGCAAGGGGAGAACGCTAGCATTCTTACATCGATAAACACAAGGGAAGCCTGCTAGCATTCTTACTTCGATAAACACAAGGGGAGTACGCTAGCATTCTTACATCGATAAACACAAGAGGAGTATGCTAACATTCTGACATTGATAAACACAAGTGGACTATGCTAGCATTCTTACATCGACAAGCACAAGAGGAGTACACTAACATTCTTACATCGATAAATACAAGGGGAGTATGCTAGCATTCTTACATCTAAAAACACAAGGGGAGTATGCTAGAATTCTTACATCGATAAACACACGGGGAGTATGCTAGCATTCTTACTTCGATAAACAAAGGGAGAACGCTAGCATTCTTACATCGATAAAACAAGGGAAGCCTGCTAGCATTCTTACATCGATAAACACATGGGAAGCCGGCTAACATTTTTACATCGATAAACACAAGGGAAGGCTGCTAGCATTCTTACATCGAAAAAAACAATGGGAGTACGCTAGCATTCTTACATCGATAAAAACAAGGGAAGCCTGCTAGCATTCTTACATCGATAAACACAATGGGAGTACGCTAGCATTCTTACATCGATAAACATAAGGGAAAACTGCTAGCATTCTTACATCGATAAACACAAGGGGTGTACACTATCATTCTTACAGCGATAAACGCAAGGGAATCCTGCTAGCATTCTTACATCGACAAACACAAGGGAAGTATGCTAGCATTCTTGCACCGATAAGCACAAGGGAAGTCCGCTAGCATTCTTAACACATCGATAAACACAAGGGGAGTAAACTAACATTCTTACATCGATAAACACAGGGGGAGTACACTAACATTCTCACATCGATAAACACAAGGGGAGTAAACTAACATTCTTACATCGATAAACACAGGGGGAGTACACTAACATTCTTACATCGATAAACACAAGGGGAGTACGCCAACATTCTCACATCGATAAACACAAGGGGAGTAAACTAACATTCTTACATCGATAAACACAGGGGGAGTACACTAACATTCTTACATCGATAAACACAAGGGGAGTACGCCAACATTCTCACATCGATAAACACAAGGGGAGTAAACTAACATTCTTACATCGATAAACACAGGGGGAGTACACTAACATTCTTACATCGATAAACACAAGGGGAGTACGCCAACATTCTCACATCGATAAACACAAGGGGAGTAAACTAACATTCTTACATCGATAAACACAGGGGGAGTACACTAACATTCTTACATCGATAAACACAAGGGGAGTACGCCAACATTCTCACATCGATAAACACAAGGGGAGTAAACTAACATTCTTACATCGATAAACACAGGGGGAGTACACTAACATTCTTACATCGATAAACACAAGGGGAGTACACTCAAGATTCTTACATCGCTAAAAACAAGGGGAGTAAACGCTAACATTCTTACATCGATAAACACATTGGAGTACACTAAGATTCTTACATCGCTAAAAACAATGGGAGTACGCTAACATTCTTACATCGATAAACACATTGGAGTACACTAAGATTCTTACATCGCTAAAAACAAGTGGAGTACGCTAACATTCTTACATCGATAAACACATTGGAGTACACTAAGATTCTTACATCGCTAAAAACAAGGGGAGTACGCTAACATTCTTACATCGATAGACACATTGGAGTACACTAAGATTCTTACATCGCTAAAAACAAGGGAAGTACACTAACATTCTTACATCGATAAACACTTTGGAGTACACTAAGATTCTTACATCGCTAAAAACAAGGGAAGTACACTAACATTCCTACATCGATCAAAACCGGCATTCTTAGGTCGATAAACACAAGGGGAGTACGCTAACATCCTTACATTGATAAACACAAGTGGAGTATACTAACATTCTTACATCGATAAACACAAGGGGAGTATGCTAACATCCTCACGTCGATAAACACAACGGGAGTACGCTAGCATTGTTACATCGATAAACACAAGGTGAGCCCGCTAGCATTCTTACATCGATAAGCATAAGGGGAGCACGCTAACTTTCCTACATCGATAAAAACAAGGGGAGCCCGCTAGCATTCTTACATCGATAAAAACAAGTGGAGCTCGCTAAAATTGTTGGAGTACGCTAAGTAGTATAGAAAGGTGAAATTGAGGTCTCTTTAGGGACAGATAATTCTGTCTGAACAATTCCTGGTCATCTCCCCTAAATCGTACATTTTTGCCCCTAAAGAGACCTAAACTTCCCCTTTTACTACTTATCAAATTTACGTCACATCCGGTCATGTGACATTTGGATCACAGGTCACATCCGGGGGCAAAGGTCACTTCCAGCGACCACAGGGTCGAGCGTGTCGTGTCCAGTATGTCTCCGCAAATTGTAAACAAACAAAATGGCGGCGCTTGCTGTGGAAAATTCCCTTTTGGCATCGATCGTGCTGCCATCTGGATGCAAGGAAGACAACTCTAAGCGAAACCTCTGTGGGCCGACGAATTCAGGGTAGTCTTCCCTGATTCGAATATTTGCATGTTAATCTATACGGGAAATGCATGTATGGGATAGGGGTGGTCATTTTCTTTTTTGGCTTTACTGTGGAATGTGGCATCTTCTATAGAACACGATGGGAGGGTTCCCGAGGACATTTTTTGAAAAGTTACCGTGCGCATGCGCACTGGGCAAGTAGCGCTGGGGTGGAAGTTTTGTGATCTAAGTGGACCCATAATGGTCCGATTGGGTCGTTTGAGGTGTCATCGTGAAGTATTCATGGGGGAGCGTCCAACTGGATGGGTGTGGGGTGGAACTGACTATTCTGCGCATGCGAATTAGAAAAAGTGTATTTGAATGGACGTTTTGGGGTCGAAGTGGGTCAATAATGGTCCGATTGAGCCATATGAGGTGTTATCGTGTAGCTCTCGTGGGGGACCATCCGACTGGACTAGTGTGTCGTCCGTTTTAAACATTCTACGCATGCGCAATCTGGTCGTAAGCAGGCATTTTAGGGTTCGTGGGGGTCTGTTGAGTGATTGAGGGACCATACGTGGTTCAAATGGACCGTGTTGGGTGTCATCTTGAAGCTCTCGTGGCGTAGACCACGACATGAGGGATGCTCATGTCATCTGTGACGTCAGTGGTGGCGTCATCACTAGGAGTAGGAGCCAAAGTGGGCGTTTTGGGAGTGCGTGGGGGTGTGTTTGAGCGATTGAAGGACCATTCTTCGTCTGAATGCGTCGTGTGAGGTGTCAAATTGAAGCACTCGGTGTGTAGACTACGACTTGGGGATGTCCACGTCATCTGTGACGTTATTGCTGACGTCATTAGCAGGAGTAGTAACCAAAGTGGGCATTTTGGTGGTGTGAAGGAAGGTGTTTGGGGTAGACGTGAACCATCCCTGGTCCAAATGGACCGAGGAGGGTGTCAAATAGCTCCTGTGGTATAGACCACGACTTGAGGGATGTCCATGTAATCTGTGACGTCACTGGTGACGTCAGTAGTAGGAGTTGTAATGTAAGCGGCCGTTTTGGGGTGTGTGGGGGTGTGTTTGAGCGATTGAAGGACCATTCTTGGTCCCAATGTGTCGTGTGAGATGTCAAAGTAAAGCTGTCGTGGTACAGACCACGACTTGAGGGATGTCCACGTCATCTGTGACGTCATTGGTGACGTCATCAGTAGGAGTAGTAGCCAAAGTGGGCATTTTGGGGGTATGAAGGAAGGTGTTTGGGGTTGAGATGGCCATTTCTTGATTCAAATGGATCGTGTAGGGTGTCAAATTGAAGCTCTCGTGGTGTAGCCGAAGTGCGCATTTTTGGGGGTTGTGAAGGAAGGTGTTTGGGGTAGAGATGAACCATCCGTGGTCCAAATGGCCCGTGAGGCGTAAACCACGCCCGTCAACGCACAGAACCATTTGAACCACGGATGGTCCCTCAATCACTCAACAGACCCCCACGAACCCTAACATGCCTGCTTTCTATACTACGACCAGGCTGCGCATGAGTAGAATGGTGAAAACGGACGAAACACTAGACCAGTCGGATGGTCCCCCAAGAGAGCTACATATGCCTCAATCGGACCATTATTGGCCCACCTCGACCCCAAAACGTCCATTGAAATACACTTTTTCTACTGCACATGCGCAGAATGACGTCAGTTCCACCCCACACCCATCCAGTTAGACGCCCCCCCCCATCCCCTACGAATGCTTCACGATGACACCTCACACGACCCAATGGGGCCTTTATGGGTCCACCTAGCCCCCAAAACGTCCATCTCAGGGCTACTTGCCCAGTGCGCATGCACATGGTAACTTTCAAAAAAAATTCAACACATGGCTTCGGGACCCCTTCCATCGTGTTCTACAGCTCGAGATAAAGAAAACAAGGGGCCACAACCCATACCGCAAATGTCCATGGGTGGGTTTCCCAGTGGGACCAACATTGTCCACCGCGCCAGTATGGACCTAACATGGCCAGACCTACCTGAACTTTTCAAAAACTTTCACCGCATGGCTTCGAGACCCCTCCCATCGTGTTCTACATCGCGAGACGAAGAAAGGAAGATGCCACACTCCATAGTAAAATCCGCAAGAAACAAACTGACCACTCTATCCAATACATGCATACCCGTATAGATTAACATGCAAATGTTCGAATCAGGGGAGATCACCCGGAATTCGGCCCATAGAGGTTTCCCCTCAGCAAGCGCCGCCATTTTGTTTGTTTACAATTTGCGGAGACATACTGGACACGACACGCTCGACCCTCAACCTGTAACCATCTCGGTCATCTATACGCGGTAAGACTGACCCTGGGATCGTGTGTATCCATTTACAGCCTACTTTCGGCAAGTGCGAGAGGGAATTTCCAGAAATCAATACCACGTGACTTCGTCAGCCAATCAGCTAAAATCTACCGACGTAACCCCAACGTAACTCGCCATTTTCGAATCATGTGATGCCCTACTTGTTGAAAATTACAGATCTACCACACCTCTTGGGTGATACGAAAGTTATTTATACCTATATATTTTGTAAGCCTAGCCTATATCTGTTTCCCAAGTGGTTTGAAAACCTGTAATTTATCAGATTTCTCGAGTCTGTTCTCTGCCGGATGAAGGCCGAACAGAATCCCGTAATATACCGGATATCGCTCCGCAATAATGGAGACTCACGATTCGCAAGCCATCTTATGAATGGCGAAGTGTACGCAAATGGCTCGACCCTGTGGTCAATGGAAGTGACCTTTGACCCGATGTGACCTGTGATCCGGATGTCACACGACCGGATGTGACGTCATAGTGACGTCAATTTGATAAGTAGTAAAAGGGAAAATTGAGGTCTCTTTAGGAGCAGAAATGTGCGATTCAGGGGAGATACCTAGGAATTGTTCAAGCCCCTAAAGAGACCTCAATTTCACCTTTCTATACTACCACGCTAGCATTGTTACATCGATAAACACAAGGGGAGTACGCTGGTATTGTTACATCGATAAACACAAGGGCAGTACGCTAACATTCTTACATCGATAAACACAAGGGCAGTACGCTAGCATTGTTACATCGATAAACACAAGGGGAGTACGCTAACATTCTTACATCGATAAACACAAGGGGAGCAAGCTAACATTCTTACATCGCTAAACACAAGGGGAGTACGCTAGCATTCTTACATCGATAAACACAAGGGAAGCCTGCTAGCATTCTTACATCGATAAACACAAGGGAAGCCTGCTAGCATTCTTACATCGATAAACACAAGGGAAGCCTGCTAGCATTCTTACATCGATAAACACAAGGGAAGCCTGCTAGCATTCTTACATCGATAAACACAAGGGGAGTACGCTAGCATTCTTACATCGATAAAACAAGGGAAGCTGATTGGATGGTTGGCAATGCGTAAAGGTGTTACGATAGGGCGCTAAGGTGTTAAGATAAGGTGTTAAGACGTTGAGATGGGCGTTAAGGCGTAAAGATAGTGCGTTAAGGCGTTGAGACGGGCGTTACTGCATTTCAATGAATTAGTGGCAATTCCATGGAATATCTAGAAAATCAGAGCTTCTGAGCTATTTCACCAGGGCGTTGAAGCGTTAAGCTGGGCGTGGGCGGGCGTTACTCTTCATAAAAGTAAGCCTATCCCAAAAAACGTGGATAGTCGACGTTCAACTATCAACATGGGTTATACTTGCTCTGAGTGCGAACGCACGTTCACCAGACATTCCGATATGATGCGACACCAGAAGACTTTCCATCCAAACACCGAGAAGCCGACTGAGGAGGCAGCTAATGATACCGAAACAGAGACTGCTGAAATTCTATTTACTGATACGGCGAGCTTGACCTCAGATAGTCAGCCTACGTCCCAGGGAAGTGAGGGCGAACCTACCTTCTGGGATGGTATTGTGACAGCAGCTATTAATACCCACGCTGCAGTGATCGAAGACGCGGGACAGGATAACTTACAACAGGCGTACATCCAAATGCGCACGAACATCAGGAAAACAGCCATGGCCATCTATGAACGGTATACCCTGCTGCCGCTTGAAATGAACGGCGAACACACGCACAGGTCCAGCATGAAGACCAAGCGTCACCTGAAACAGGATATGGGCTTACCACCCACCGAGGCCCTGGAAAATGCGATCAGAATACGCAAGCAACTGTTTCAGAATATGCTGCCTGAACAATATCCTGGACTGCCGGACGATGCTTAGGTTACACCGAACTAAGATGGAACGTTCTCAAACGACGGCTTCTGATTGGACAAGAGCCTACTTGAATTGTAAACATACGCAACGCGGCTCCCCCAGCTTGGATATGATGTAACATTGGGGGAATAAACTATATGAAAACTTGTGAACGAGTTGATCTTTCTTTCTCTCATCGGTCTACATCATGGCGTCAAGGCGTTATGCTACGGTGCTAAGGCGTTCAGATAGGGCGTTAAGGCGTTACGATAGGCGTTAAGCCGTAACAACGGGCGTCACAGCATTCCGAGGAATAGGTGGCAATTCCATGGAATATCTAGAAAATCAGAGCTTCTGAGCTAATTCACCAGGGCGTTGAAGCGTTAAGCTAGGCGTGGGCGGGCGCTATCAATCGCTCAAACACACCCCCACGGACCCCTAAAATGCCTGCTTTCTATACTACGGACAGACGGCGCATGAGCAGAATGATGCAAACGGACTAGGCACCCATCCAGTCGGATGGACCCCCACAAATGCTTCGACCCGATACCTCATGCTGCCCAATCGGACCACTATCTGACCCAAAAACGTTCATTCCAATACCCGTTTTCTGCTGCGCATGCGCAGAATGACGTCAGTTCCACCCCACACCCATCCAGTTGGACGCTCCCCCACGAATGTTTCACGATGACACCTCACACGACCCCATCGGACCATTAGTGGTCCACCTAGACCCCAAAAGATCCACCCCAGCGCTACTTATTTGTTATTTTATGCGAATGTATAATATGCGCTACTTGCCTAGTGCGCATGCGCACATTAACTTTTCAAAAAAATTCAACGCATGGCCTCGAGACCCCTTCCATCGATAACCAGGAATTGTTCAAACAGAGTTATCTGCCTTTAAATATTCGGGAATTTACGCTTTATATACTACTGACATGTAACGAATTTGCATAATATTGAGACATATCTTGTTCCCTATTAGAATATAATGTCAGGTTACAGTGGAGAATTACTGTTAATTACAACAGAACATTTTGGAATGTGCTATGGTAATCGTACATCAAGAACTACCGATATCCAAATCTCAAATGTTGTATCCCATTAAATAATTCTGTTACAGAAATTAATATAGGCAATGGCTGCTCCTTAAATTTTATGTGATTATCTCCGGTTCACTATGGAACATCACAAAAAACCCACAATATTTCAGGCAGTCTACCCGTACCTACCAAAACTATAAGGTAGGCATTTCCTCTCCCGTTGTCACCATGCTTTCGCCGTTCACCTCTGGGAGTTGTAGAAAGTTGTAAATTTGATTTTCCCTCCTAGTCAGAGCTGTTAGGGATTTTTGATTGAGATTCTTCTAAAACCACCAAATTTGGCCCATATATCGCTCGCGGCC
>JAVTVY010028018.1:0-10971 GCA_036873755.1 Hanleya hanleyi | reverse complement strand
AAATTGTCTTGACCGTTCATTTATGTTATAATCATATGATGATAATCCGATAACCAATAAAACCAATAATATCAATAATACAATCCATAGTATCACTGATTAAGATGCCATGTTCAAAATAGTTAACGATAGAAATGTCTTTACCGTTATGCATCTTTTACTTCTTCTTAAAACTGTTACAAGAAGTCCTGATTTCACCTAGCGGCAAAGACAAAAACAGGATGATGTTCCAAAAATGTACACAAAGTTAGTGTTTGTAGGAAATATAAAAATACCAGATACTAGATTTATTTATCGGCTTGAAAACAAAAGCCGAAGTTAGTGTGAAACAATTGGTCTGTAGGTTTACAGCTTTCATCTGATTCGTCACGGAGGAACAAATCTGGAAAAAAATATCATATGTATATAATCCACACACGTTAAATATAACTGTCAAAATTACAAATAGACATTTCCTGTCTTTGTAGGGTACATGGTTGCCTGCCGTTAACGCATACAGCCCTTTTCGATTACAAGCGTCTAGTCCGTCATTCATAATTCAGCCGTCGTTATTTAAAGAATATACGCGTCCATAATCCAAAGACCTGCATATTCCTTATAACAACATCATCACCAAATTCTAAAAGACAAGTATACATGAACATAGACTAGTTTCCTGCAAAAGAGAAGCGGTCAACAGTTTTCAATGATGCCGGCAAGACATCATGATGTTCCAAAATATCGAATTCGTATCGCTGATCAGTATTCTTAATCCGTATGATATTTGTTGTAAAGTCGTCATCTAGAGAATGATGTATCTCAGTCACGCTGTGATTGTGACTGCTCAGAAGACCACCATGAAGATCTTGATTTACATGGGTTCGTACGGTACCTAGCCCTAAGCGAAATTAGACACAAGTTACGAAACGTAACGCCATAGATCTTGCACGCTACGCTCGTATTTTGCTATCACGATGCGATATGTATCGCCAAATTGAGAAACTTTGAGTGGAGGCGCTTAGGGCTATTCCAGAAAAAAAGGTATGGGGGGGGCGGATGGGCGAGTTTTTTACTACCCACCACCCATAGAAATGAATTTACTGCCACAACAAGGACCCACAGAATTCAATTATCTAGGCATCCCACCACCCATAGAAAAAAAAAACAAAAAAACGGTTGGCCTCCTACCATGGTCGTTGTTGTTGTTGTTTATGGAGATCACTTCCCGGGCCAATATTTTTAATTTTTTCATGGTTCGCACGGGTCCATAAAAGTTTGTAATTTTTATATTGAAAATTCAAGGCCTTGAAAGTTAGATTTTTTTCCCGTACATCCTTGAAAGTGCTTGAATTTTAGTGTAATAGGTAAGTATGGTTGGCAGTCCAGCAAAATGGAATAAAAACTCCACTGACGATCGTTGTTTCTGTCTCCTGTTGTGTTTCCCCTTTCCATCCGTCGCTCCTGTACATATGCTCTGGCCTAAACCGTGTATTATGTTTGATATCTCTATCATAGTTCATTTAAAAGACTCAGGGCCATCCTTAAAATATGTCAGTTGGCGTAACCCTCCCTCCCCATCGAAAAGCTACCAACCCAAAAGTTTTTATCAGCCATCTGTCGCCGTAAATGTTTTTTTCTTTTTCTTCAACTTCAAGCAGTCCCTGTGTAGTTATTATCATTAAATTGCGTAGGTCGTGAATTTGTCCACCAGAGTTGCAAGTTTCAAGAATGAAATACAAAGAAAATATGGTCTACGAAACGAAAGAAAAATCTGCCCTCACGTTGATTTTGTTGAAAAGCGATATGCGTGTTGAAAACTTTTGTGCCTTACTTCCCTATTTTGAAAGTGAACTCTTCCAATTCGATTCGTCGGGAAGCCTTGTGGGATTACAACATCGGGTCAGTGGAAGTTTCCATTACCGCAATAGGGATGGTAGCCCGACAGTATTGCGACACGTGCCTGCAGTCAGTCGACCATATTTCCCGGCTAAATCTGTACCGTGATGCCGACGTTTGGTTCATTATCCATCAAACACGAAGTAAAAAGTGAAATGTCCAGCTTGTCAAGGATTGAAAATACATAAAAACTAAACCTCTAAATTCCTGCAATGATGATCGGGTTGTCTACAACGTCACTCGTGAGATGTCAATGTGACTGACCCAGCGAGGGTGCATATTTTATGTTCGTCCGCTCCATAAAGTTGATTCCTCGTTGATTATAAACTGGATTATCATGTTGTTGGAAACACTGACGTTTGTCATTTTATTACATGGAAACGTAGTTCTGGATTGGTGAGTGAATAAAACACCAGCATCCATGTCTGTTGACATCTCCCCATAGCACAAATGAAATACTCAACTTCTCCCTTTCTGCAGTCAAAATGTATGAGACACATCATGCACATCCTAAGAAATGAAATAATGGCTCCCTCGACATAGGAGTTGTGCACAAACTAACTATTACGCCGAAGCCCTGACAGGGACAAGCAGAGGGAAACATTTATATCTTTGTCCTTCCATATCATCTGTTTATTAAAGAAAATGAGACATCGAAAATATCATTCAAATTGCCGTTAATTTTTTTTCTATTGATCTCGTAGGTGCCTCAAAATGGCCAGTTGACGGGCATTTTCGCCTCCAACCTCCTGCTAATGAGAACCCGGTTAGGGACTTCTGATCATAGTTCTATGATATATGGAGAATTCGCAACCACAATAACTGAACTTTTGTATTTTATTTCTGTGTCAACGCGTATCGTTAGTCACGATTTAGTTGTACAAAAATTATTCTGAGTAACATATTCACTTTACTTTCAGCGGCACGAACTCCACGACGAAAACGGGAGTGTTCGAATTTATTGTTTCACGAGTATATTGAAAATGCTCGTTTTCGTTTTATTAAGATGGAAAAAATCACGACAGGGGAAAAATCGGCCGTTTTCGAATTAAATTTGGAAGATGAATTATTAGGGTAATCTGTTCTGATATCAAAAATTGAAAACATCTGGAAAGTGCAAATTTAACGATGAATGACTGACTTTGCCAGATTTTAAAGACTGGATAAAAAGAGCTGACGTGAACAAGGCAGCAACTGAAGTGGAAAATCGGAATAGAAATACACATACGGTTTTTAATAAACCAAATTTCTTTCGCAATAAAATAACGTCATTGAGGTGAGTTTTTTTTACAGTATTAGTGAAGAAATTACGGTACTTGTGATCTGATTATTGACACAAAAGTTGAATGTCGGAAGAGACGTTTACGCAAGATAGCCCGAGATTATAGGCCGTTTAATAAATGGAATAAACCTACATTTATTCTACTATATTTTCAAATGAAGCATAGATACATCTGAAACAGATCGATCCAATTTTCAGATTAATTAAAACGTAAATTGTGGATTGATGCGGATCGTGTTAGGCCAAAATATACTTGAATAAAACTGGGTAAACAGGTGAGTGTATAGCCAATAAATGACAGAACAGTTGCAGTCGAGCCATATTTCAAGCCAGAATAACGATCGGAGAGAGGTAAAAGGGAATTCTTTTTCAGGTTTGAAACATTTTTTTTTTATTTTCATTGCAGTCCTGATCTCACTTTTATGAAGGCATAATACATTGACGTTGTGTTAGCTGAATATATTTTGAAGCGGGAACCGTGAACAAGCGCAAGTTTGGCCCACATGCCATGCTATCCAAGGCTTGATCACGTGATGTTATTGCAACTCCGTATGGCGGGAAAATGTTCAACCAACACGTGGCATGTTGAAACTTTCATTCTACTGACCCCACCCAATTCTGTGAAAGTATTTTAATACATCTGTTAATCAAGGAACGAATGGATACAGTGAATTGTTAGAAAGGTCAAGCAATTCATGTCTTTCGTTTAGCCGATATTACCGGGCGGGATGAGCTCGTTCCAGCTGGGAAGATTGTATTGTCTCAGATCAGTTGGCCCTGATATGGGTCTCACATGAGTTGGCCCTGATATGGGCCTTTAAATAGTGTCAGGCGCTTGATTAATTTGCTGTTCGTTTTATTGACATAAACAGTTTGAAAAGCCCTTCCACAATATTTCCCTATGAAGAGCAATCAAGAAATTATTAGGTTTGATTCTCAATCTGAAAATGACGTAATCTGTGTTTCTTCATTAGATCGTTTATATATTTTCCCCTTTGACATCATTGGCGAAACCGGGATAGTTGGACATAGTCTTGTCGGCCGTGACAAAAATTCTGCAAGGTTTCAAGCATGTACTGCAGAGAAAATAAAGAAAATATCAGAATGTCTAAGTGACAGAATATGCTCTTGTCACGTATGTACTAATGTACGCGAATTTGTGATTTTAAATTGGCCGGGCGTCCGATGAAGCTAATCTCTTCATTGTCAGCCGATCATTGCGGTCAATTACTCGAACCTAATTTCATGGTTAAAGAGCAGGAAGAATGCATTGCTCTCCAAAGAGAGAAAATAATGATAGGAAATGCAAGAGGCAATGGATAATTCACTAAAAACGATCAAAGATGAAGAAGTCCGCCATTTAGCTTCTCGCGTCAAAAAAAGATAATTCGAACACGTCCGTTTTCCTAAAATTGGCTTGAATTGGGTACTTGAATAATCACTGTAGGACCTTGAAAAGTCATTAAATTTAATGCAAGAAAAGGCATGCGAACGCTGTTTTTTTTGCGTTTTGGTTCATCATTATCATCATTTGCTGCTGATGTCGCCAGATCAACAGGTTCGGAGTTATTCACTGTGACCGTGCCGACCGTGTCAACTGCTTTTTTGAAGCGTAAATTATGTCCTTCGTCGTTCAGATTTTTTAGTTGATCCATATCGTTGAAACCACTGCTTTGAAAATTATGCCGCCAAATTGATTGAATTTTAAAAAATTCTGACGGATTTCATATTGAATTTGATGCTCAACAGTCATGCCAGTCGAACAGACCGTCAGCAAGGTCGGAAGAATATGGAAGCAAAACTTCGCCTCGGTACTCAACGGGCAGATTTGTATATATCGCCACATGCGAATATACGACCAGCTTTCACATTATTTTGTGCTAATACACAATTTTTAAGGTTCTGGGAACAAATTTAATTCGTAAATCAACTTATTGCTAGTAACTTTACAAAAAAAAATGAAAAGGGGAGACAACTCTGACAAGACCACATTCTTCCAAAGAGGGCGCTTTTCACGGAGGTGACTGAATGAGACGATCAGGAACTTCCAGGAAGATACGAGGGTTGCCAGCGAGAAATTACATATACAAAAGAACAGACAACACTTCGGGTAGTGTTTTAATAAATAAATGAATGAAAACAACGACCAGACATTGACACCATTGGTTTTATTTACCCACCACCCATAGAATCCATTTCTTTATTAATCCTACCACCCACAGAATTGGATTTCATTTTAACACGACCACCCATAGAAAAAAAAAAGGCTTCCCATCCGCCCCCCCCCATGCCTTTTTTTCTGGAATAGCCCTTAGTGGAATAGCCCTGTTTTATAAGTTTCTGCAATATTGTTTTGTGACATTGATTAAAATCGTCACATTTAACACAGAATCCAGCAAATGCTACTAGGCGAGATATGTATACACCATATGCAGGTCCCACTGGAATATTACTGTCCAGAAATGGATAGTTTATCATGTCGAAATTGCAATAAAGTCCACGAGAGTTATAGAGATATAGGTCTAAATATGATGTGCCTCTAGGGCTATCTGTAATTTCCTTCAATTACAACACATATAAGGGAAGTGGGAAGACGTGCCGACATACTGACTGCGTCACATGACTTCATAGAATAGTCCTCTGGTTAACTTATTCTAAAGCACATACCAAGAATCTAACGATTCGTGATATGTGTTGTATCTCAGGTACGCTTTTATTGTACCTGTTCATGTGGCAACTTGGATGATATGACCACACGGCTCCTAGCACCGGCATAAGCGGTATTAGATACAAATCTTCGAAACCAGTCAAGGTGCGTCATTTATATAGCGATTATTCACAGCAAGAAGATCTTCTATATAGCGTTTGGTGAGAAGGGATGGGCTTTGAATTGATCGGTTTTTGAAAGCGCCTGCATATACATGTAATCATATTCATAAGAGAACAGATACAGGTCAGCCAACATGGGTGCACAATTAGTACCCGTTGGAATACCTATATGCTGTTGATACTTTGTGTGGTCAAATTTCACAAAGATATTTTTGATAAGAAATTCAAGAAACTCTATAAACAAAGAAACATCCCATAAATTATATCCCCTGTATGTAGTATATAGCTAGGGAATGCTTTATGGATTCTGAAATTAATATATCTCAGTGCGATCAGTTTTCTTGAACACAGGTACTATTAGTAAACTTCGACATTCAATAAGGTCCTGAGGAGTTGTAGTATAGAGGGTCGTGAAATCCAATTTGGATACATGTCTGTACAGTACGTGCATGACCTTTAGCATCAAGCTCTTCCGTAAGACATTTTTAGTTTTTCAATATCCACATACATTCAATGCCAGGGCTTTTAGAAATAGTGACGCAATGCCTTTCCCAAAATGCCTTTACCTCCTGAAGGGCCCTCGTCAACAGGATCGAAAGAAGCTTGGTGGTGCAGCTTCTAGAACCAGCTATGAATCTAGCTTTGTGTGGTGATTATGCATTTTGGCATTCTCAAAGAGAGCCGTGTCTACCCGCGGGAGACCAAAGCGACTCTCATGTAAACTGGTGACATTTTTGAATCTCCAATCTCAAAGCGAGGCAGCATGACATCACTCGCTCGACCGGGACTATTCTCCCGCCGGTAGACACGCAAAATGGTACATCTTCAGAAAATTTATGACTAACCCAAAGATCACAAGATCATTATTGTTTAGCATCATCAGATAAACAAGAATAGTACGATCAGACAACATGCAGGCGAAAATACGGTATAATTGACGTAATTCGTTGTTTTCCGCGTTTCAATGGTTGATCTTCAATGCAGAATCTAGGTCAACTAAATTTATATCTGCTGCTTCAAACGAGTAGGCCATAAATAAAGTTCAACGTTCAGTTTTATTTTTTTAACAACAAAACTTGCATAATGATAGCAACAAAAGTACATGTCATAGGGCGTGTGAACCGTACTATGTAGTGAATGAAGAACAGAAATGCTGCAACTGCCTTGCCCTGATCAAGTACATGTCACACTAAGAACCCGGGATAAATTTTCCGAAGATGTACCGTCTTGCGGTAGACACGGCTCTCTTTGAGAATGGATCGGAACTGTACGAACTACTTCCTGTATTAGATAACTCGCTTTCACGGCCAAGTATACATACCGACAATAATTTGTTCGCGATTGATATGCTCCGAAACGGAAAGAGTCATTTTCCAATTATATAGCCCACGTTATGTTTAGCAATTCGCTTCTAACTCGGCGGAGTCAGCAGGTCAATGACAAGCCGGATACAGACGGTAAAAATCATACGCCGCCTATTCACCCCCCAAATTTTGGGGGGATGGCTCCCATTTACACGTGAGACTCTTTCTCGCAGTAGGGAGTCTCGCGAGACGAGAATGTGCATTTTGGGCGTCCAGTATACCTTTGTTATGTCGTTATGATTGGTTGAAAGACAAATACCCCTTTCCTTGGGAAACATATTGTGATTGTTGATTCATACTTTATTCACGAGACAATGCATACAATAGCCAAGTCCGGGGATACAATAGTCAAGTCTGGGGACAAAAATGTGTCTAGACAAGTGCCTTTTCAAAGACACAATTGGTCAAAGACCCAGACAATAGTTCCTACATGAAGTATGGACCTGATTGTTAAATAAATCTTCAAGAGTACTACATGCAGTTTTGGTGAGCAGCATGAGTTTTGTACCATGCCTGTTATATAGCATGAGGGGAAGAATAATTTCCTCTACATGATGACTGTACATGGATAGTTATAGTCGCTATATGGATAGTCGCTATATGGCCGAAATAGCGCTGAACGCGGCGATTAACTCCTAACTCACTCCTGCAGTTTGGGAGTAAGCAGACCTATTTGATGATGATATATGTATGTGTGTTTATGCTCAATTCCTTAACCAGCATCTGGTAATTGTAATATTTACATATGAATATTATATTATTTATTATTGGGAGCTTTGACTTGTCTGCTGGGACTACGACGAATTTACCCTGGAGATTTGCTAGAACTTCTTGCCAATTGAGGTTTCTCAGTATTTGTTTTGCTTGGAAAGGGTAATTCACAAAAGAAAAAAAATTTGCCATCTATATATATTGAGTGCAGTGATAAAATTTTACCATAACAATAGTATTTGAAATTTAGAAAAAAAATATTCCCCAATTTACTACATTTCGGTAGAACTACCCTTTTGTATCGGTATGTGTATATCGTCCATGAGATAAGTTTTGCTTTCGATGAAATAATATAAAATACAGAGTGAGCATATGAGGGTGAGTTTATCTATATTTTATTAAAAGCGAATAAAGGGACAGGTTTGCCCCTGGTAATACTTGGTACTTGATTAAATTATAAACCAGACAAGACTACATGATGCTATATACATATATGTATAAGCTACACATATATGTATAAGCTATGCGTTCCAGTATTTTAGACATGATCAAAACAATTCAGCATTTTGGTATACATGCAAATGTTGACGAAAACTGCTGCTATCCAACACTTGCACCCGGAGAAAGTTAAACCAAACTGATCCTCCCACAAACATTGGTACACTGCTGGCACTAGAAGTTCTCATAGTGGAAGCGTTGAATGTGCTAAGTTTATTGATAATACTTGTATAGTGTATTTTGATATCAAAAATGTATTCACACTCCTGTTATACACTTCTCAACACTGATTATTATTCCCAACAACTTATTATTCTTCCTCCATACATTATTCTTCCTCAACACATTATATCTTGAAAAGTCTTAACGTTAGCTGCATTCTGGAAATCCCGATTTTCAAGCTAGTGAATTAATTGGAAACAGATGTAGATTCTGAGAGCGACTGGGGTGACTATATGCTGTATCTAGCATGGCCCAAAGCAGGTCCTCTCCTAGTGTAGATAATAAAATCTGACCCGGTTCTTGGCTGTCTGACTTGATGGAACTACTCATTAATAAGACTTTGATAGATTGCACTGGACATCTCAGCTAATTTATAATTGGAGTCCTGTGGATTTTATGGCTCTTTAAACAAGCATAAAACTCTCTCTCTGGGACAAATCCAGCACAGGCCAATACCACGACATGGTTTACTTCATCACTGGAAAATTTTCTCGCCTGAAAGGAATCCATTTTAAAGAAACTATTATTTTCTTGTGTTTGACTATTGTCTCTTTCAGTGTGGGGTATGTGAGCTCTCGACTCTTGTTTCAAGGTCACCTAGTTACCAAGAGTTCAGCCCATTTTAGTTTATCATTCAATATAAGATGTGATGTGTGTAACATTCTCAGAAGCATAAAATCGTAGACCTTTCTTTGGATTGCTAGCTACCAATTCGGATCAAGGCCATTAACAATCTAGAAATTCAGACCAGTGTAATTCCAGATATACGGGCGTATATTGAAGCCCCTTGGCTCTTGTTTCATTTGAGTTTTGGGTGCCCATATGTTTTCCAAAACTAAACTGGTTCTAGATGCAGCCCTGATCCTACTTGACTAAAAAAAAACAGGCTGAGGGGTCCACGCACCTTTTAGGTGCTTGCCTGCAATTCATGTTAAAATAGTACAGTGACTTCCATTTGCAAACTTTGTATTATCATATTTTCCTGAAAATCTTGTACAGCTACTCCTTGTAAATACTTTATTGTATATGTTGTAAAAATAGACAGATGTGTAGAATAGTTTATTTAAAGGAAACTAGGTGCTGAATATAAATGTTAAACATTGTCGTAGATTAATATATTTTTAAATGCAGAATTCCGTCCTATTTATTATTTATATCTGTTTTAATGCTTATTTGATCATAAAAATTATGATTGTACATGTATATCACCATGTTAGTCTATCACCATATTGTTTTGCACCATGTTAGTCAGTCAGCATGTTAATCTGTCACCATGTTAGTCAGTCACCATATTAGTCCATCACCATGTTAGTCAGTCACCATGTTAGTCACTTGAGAATGGAAAAACACATCAGAAAATGGAGCACTAAATATATTCCGTCCTACCTGTTCAGTATGCCTATTTATACACATGTATCCTTTATTCTTAGGATGTGTTTCTTGCACTGTGGTACATTGATACACATGTATTATTTCCTTGGGCTTGCACTTGTGTATCTTGTGTTTTTGGTTGCATCGTTGTCGCCAAGTGACAGCGATGCCTATGCTAGCTCTCTGGTAGACACTGTCACTAAAAAGGACCTTCAGACTGGTATTGACGGCTCCTCCTAGATGTCCAATGATATTTCCTGTGTGAGGCACATGGCTAAAATATGAAATTTATTTTTTGGCGTGAACAGGCAAGCTCTGTGCATCAACGTGATATCCCATAATTGCATCGTATTTGAGCTCCTACATGTAGTACCCTATTTCTTCTAATTGTTCAGACGGCAAAACTGAAATTCTGGCATCTCTGGGGAGAAATTCTGCTAACATTCTACAAATTTCACTAGTTATCTTTTCAGTTCTGGAGCCAAATAACATATCCATGCCACAATATTTAACCTCAGTTGATATAAAGATGAGTTATCTTTCTGCTTCTGAGTCTAAAACTGCTGTTCGAAAAATTTGAAGAAATAGGTTAGAATAGTGTTCTTTTGATTGGTTGTATGAGTAGGTCACATGGTTCGATCGGTGTGGCATATAGTACCAACTATCCAACATATCCAATCAGATTCTATGATTGCCACTTCCTGTTTGTCAATTTTGGTCCAGTTAACCAATCAACAGACAGAAGTAGTACTTCCTGTTCATCTTCTTGTCCTTTTGTGCGAGCCTCAAGTTATTGAATAGAGCACAAAATGTAGACTT
>JAVTVY010028017.1:0-10287 GCA_036873755.1 Hanleya hanleyi | reverse complement strand
CGCCGCCATTTTGACCACCCCCCCACGCCGCCATTTTGACCACCCCACCACGCCGCCATTTTGACCACCCCACCACGCCGCCATTTTGACCACCCCACCACGCCGCCATTTTGACCACCCCACACGCCGCCATTTTGACCACCCCACACGCCGCCATTTTGACCACCCCACCATCTAGACATGCCTTGATCACGTGATCAAGTTCCGCCCCAAATACGGCCCGGGGGGAACAAAAAAGTAGGTCAATACGCTTGATATACTACTTGTATCCCTCTGATGACCGTAATGACACAGCTCCCACAGCTGAATACATAGGAAGATATAATTTTTTTGTCATTTAGAAAGTGATCCTACAAGAGTATATAATGAACTATCGACCAGCTATATTTGAACATTTCAGGTCAAAGGTATTTGAAAATTCCACCGTCGTATCAAACATGATTTATCGGATGATAATGCCGTTCACATCATCTATTCAATGAGAGGTTTGATAGTGATATTCTCTCAAATCAGACACATATACGACACTGTTAAATAATTAACCCCAGTTTTTGGTTTTCAGAATCGCAGAGACCCAAAAACATTCTGGTGTTCATCAACCCCATAAGTGGTGGAGGAAAGGGACAGAAGGTCTACAGAAACAAAGTCGCTCCGCTGTTTGCACTGTGTGGTGTTCAGACCAACGTTGTGGGTAAGATCATCTTCACACTGCGAGGGGAAATACGGATATATTTAATTGCGGGGAATATGGGAAATATTGGAATAGTTGATCACGGAAAATAGGGGAAAACACCGGGTGAAATTATTGGTGACTATATGACATGAATTATATGCTATTGGGTGAAAAACGACAATGAGGGAATTTACTGGGATAGTTGATCGAGGAAAATAAGGGGGAAACCCGGGAAATACTTCGTGAAAGCACAACACATTGGATGATATGCTATTAGGTGAATAGGCACAGCGAGGGGAGAATACTTGGATATTTCATTGCGGAAAATGAGGGGAAATACTGGGTGAAATTACCATGGCATTGGGTTATATGATATTCGATGAATAGACACAATGAGGGGAAATATTGGGATATTTAATTGAGGAAAATAAAGAGAAATAACTGCTGTATATATGAATATGGGTGGAAATACAATTAATAGATGATTAATAGAAACAGGAAAGACTGGGGGACCTGATATGGATTCGACGATATGGATACACATGCAAGGATATATCACGGGGAACAGATATTCATTACCAGTGGCTATGCGTTATTGGTACATGTACGGTACAACCACAGGCCCTAAACACAAGAGTTTTAGGGGTTGTGGACGGTGGTATTACGGCGAAGTATCGAAATATGGAGTCTCTATATATAACTCCATGCTTTATATAAAAATACATTTTTACATAAAGCATGGGGTTATATAGAGGCATTTTCTATATAAAGCATGGGGTTATATATAGAGGCCCCATATTTCGACACTTAAATGTAATACCACCGTCCACACCCCCAAAACTCTTGTATTGAGGGCCTGTGGGTGCAATATGTTTAGGGCGGTGTGGGGGAACGGGTTGCACGGCATACTCTGTATACCCAGTGCCCATTGTACTACCAGGAAGTGCCCAATCAAACCAAACTAAACCATAGAGAGCATCGTTGTGGGTAAGATCATCTCGCAGAGATAGTGGATTTATGAGACTAGGACTGACCTGGACGGTTATTGATACACCATTATCATGGACTAGGGGAATTCGTCTTGAAAGACATATTTTATAGTTTTTCTTCACCAACAGGAATCTCAATTATGATGGGACAGTAAATATAAAACCGAAGGAGGTGTTTCCTTTATCCGAGAAAATTTTCTCTCGCTGTTATGTTTGTAAAGCCAAAAATAATTTTTTTAATCATTGCACAAATAGCTATGTTTGAAAAACAGAGAAAATACACAAGTTCCAGACTTCAAAATCTTACAGTAAAACATGACGTAAAACAGCTTTTGAGTCTGGATTTATGTCGGTTTATATTTTTCAGTGCGAATTCTTTTGCATATCTAAATTAATATGACACCTTTAATCAAAATGATATCGCGATATAATGTCACGTCAGATATGATGATGGTGAAAACATTTACATATACCAAACAAATCCTTACTAAAATGAAGCCAAAAACAGACAAAAGCCCATGAACACCCGTTGACGCCGTTTGACGTCATTTTTGACAGTGAGCATTTACAGTGTTTAACGTGGGTATCTTCTGTGCATGAAACGTAGCTTATTGTGCAGAACTGAAGCATTTCGGGCATTGTAGCAGCTACTAATGACACAAGTGTCGCATTTACGACAATTGTGTCATTAGCAGTTGTTAGATCGCCAGCTAATGTCGTAACTGCGTTGTGACAATAACAGGCGACTCCATCACTAAAGAAAATGGTAGCGAGCATGCTGAGGCTTATTGTCACAACTGGAAACCAGGAATTATTTGAGGCGAATATCACATATATCACACATGATGTATGTCTAAATCTTTGATATGCTTGCAATAGCAACCACTAATGACACAATTGTCGTAATTGCGTCATTAGTGGTCGACTCTGCATGCAGAGTCGCCAGCTAATGTCTCAGCTAATAACGGTTGACTCTGCTTGACGCAATTACGACATTAGCTCGGGACCTGACAAGTTCTAACGACACAATTGTCTGCGGCCTCGGGCCATAACGGCTACCTCCAGGCCAAAACCAAGGCAATAAGAATAGGAACAAGTAACAACATATAAATATTCAAACCTGTCCGATATATTATATTTCAGTGACAGAACATGCCCACCATTCGAAGGAGGTTTTACAAACATGTGATCTTAACAACATTGATGGGTGAGATCAATCAATATTTTATTGTATCAATTTTTCGTCTATTTTACTTGGAATTCATCTAAACCGTACATGCAAGATTTACTTTAGAAAGTCAATGTTTGTTTTATTTATATAACTCAAATCAATTATTGATAATCGAAGCGCGAAGTCAGTACCGACGGAAACTATATCAAATGAGCCAAGAATTTAGACCTAGATATATTTTCTGGCGTTTTTATCTCGAAAAGGATGTACATATTAATAGAAGAAACAATTTCTAGTTCAGTATAAATATATACGTCTAGCTAGGATTAATAATTAGCTTAAAGCACTTAAGTTGCACTTAAAAGATATCTGTGATATATTTTGTCATGAAGATGTGTTAATATGGGCTTGTCCAGTTTACTAATCTACAAATGCCTGAAATAAAATATTGCTTACACTATATATGTGTTCACAGAATCGTGTGTGTTGGTGGAGACGGTACGTTTTCTGAGGTTATAAACAGTTTATTGCACCGGTGTTTTGATGACGCCCATGTCAAGAAACACAGCCCTGACACCCCTCTCCCTAGACCATATATACCCATTGGCATCATACCCTCAGGTAACAAGCAACCCTATATACCTCAAAATATCCACTGGAGGTGGGCATTATACCATGTTATACCGATGCCACTAAGTTTGGATGAATACCTGTTGGAATATTTTTGGTGAAATATGATTCGTGAAAAGAGAATTTAAAAGAAAAAGATCAAAATTGTTTGTTTTAATTCTCGCGTTCATCCTATCTGTGAATATAGTGTGTGAATTGATCGGTGATCATTGATGACTTTACTCTAGGTTCTGGTAACACTATTGTGAGATTTGTCCATGAGACCAGCAGTGTGACGACAGCGGCTCTACATATTATCTTAGGTATGTACAATGTCAGCATACAACAAACCCCTAGCTGGATTAATCTACACTTATCCCTCGTTATAACGCGGGTTGCTTTTAATCTCGACGTTGGGGTGGGGTTGGGAAGTGTTGATAGAGACATAACGTGACCCAACCACAGAGCCGTTAGTACACCACCCCACAACATAAGGGTCATTTTGAGGGAATTATGGTCCGATTTATTCAAACATATTCCAAGGACAATTGATTATTTATTTATTTATGCTGTTTTGAATACAAGTTATCAAGATGGCCGTCTGTCTAAATAGTGCATTAATGTTTATTTTCTCAATTATTTAAACATATAACAAGCCGAACATACTAACTATGTATAATGTCCAAGCATTGATAGAAAATGAATATCTAGACATTATTGTGGGAGTATTTTCTAACCTATCCTAGGATATAGGGGAACTTTGTTTACAGCCATAAAGGTTGATGCATCATCCAGGTTTTCAAATTTTGGCAGACTAATGTAGTTCGGGTGAACTAAGATTTATTCTTGTGTATATCTGTGGACAGATCGTAAATCTGGAAAGAGTTTTCTCTGTTGTCGAGCTTTGATCGACAATCGACCTTTCTTGTAATTCGAACCATGCCAGATATCCTACCATCAGTGTGTGCAGATCCCTGCGAACGTAAAAGTGAAAAAAGCGATTTTTCCCGAAAGAGTCACTATTTCATTTGTTTCAAATTGAAGAAAAAGTATTTGCAACCACATTGTAACCATTCAGTGATCCGTAGTATGCAACTGTTCACCACATTGTAATCATTCAGTGATCCGTGGTATGCCACTTTTCACCACATTGTAATCATTCAGAGATCCGTGGTATGCAACTGTTCACCACATTGTAACCATTCAGTTATCCGTGGTATGCAACTGTTCACCACATTGTAACCATTCAGTGATTCGTGGTATTCCACTGTTCACCACAGTGTAGCCATCCAGTGATTCGTGTTATTCCACTGTTCACCACATTGTAACCATTCAGTGATCCGTGGTATGCAACTGTTCACCACATTGTAACCATTCAGTGATCCGTGGTTTGCAACTGTTCATCACATTGTAACCATTCAGT
This sequence comes from Hanleya hanleyi, assembly GCA_036873755.1. NCBI lineage: Eukaryota > Metazoa > Mollusca > Polyplacophora > Lepidopleurida > Hanleyidae > Hanleya > Hanleya hanleyi. The sequence goes on along the minus strand of JAVTVY010028017.1, from coordinate 5,422 downwards.
GATCCGTCGTATTCCACTGTTCACGACAGTGTAACCATTCAGTGATTCGTGGTATTCCATTGTTCACCACATTGTAACCATTCAGTGATCCGTGGTATGCCACTGTTCACTACATTGTAACCATTCGGTGATCTGTGGTATACCGCTGTTCATATTTAACCCATTCAGTGATCCCTGGTATATATATTCCACTGTTCAGTAAATTGTAACCATTCAGTGATCCGTTGTATTCCACTGTTCACCACATTGTAACCATTCAGTGATCCCTGGTATATATGCCACTGTTCATCACATTGTAAACATTCAGTGATCAATGGTATTCCACTGTTTACCACAGTGTAGCCATTCAGTGATCCGTGGTATGCAACTGTTCACCACATTGTAACCATTCAGTGATCCGTGGTATTCCACTGTTCCACTTCAAACTTCACTTGGCGTGAAATGGTATGTTTGTCGCCAGATTTTGTAATCAAAACATCGGGTATTGTCCCATTTCTTTTCCGAATCGATCTTCAATTTTCATTAGGTCCATTGGGTAAAGAGACATTGGTGACACTGGACGTTGCACCGCCAATGGGACTGGAAATATGAGGACCGGGGATGATGACTTCTGTTTCAAACATTATAAATTTGAAGGAAATCCACTAACATGGACTTTAATTTTTGCCTTGCCTACTTGCTCCCAAGCTCTACCAGAGAACAAAAATGGCGGTTTATCCTACTCGAAATTCTTTTGCTGCGACGAGATGAGCTCGGATTACATCTATTGCATTCCAAATAGATTTGGCAACTATCTTCCCTGTATATCGATGGCACTGCACCTCCATCGTACAAGACCTCGAAAAACAACAACAGAAACAAGTCTCTGGCAATCTTCTAGATACCGTACCTTCTTTTTCCAGGCCACACAATACGTATTTCGATATTTAGTTTTGAATTAAGTCAAATTAGAACATCTAGCTGTCTTATCAGTTTCGCCATTCAGATGTGTAAGGGGGCACAGTCACAGGGTGGACCTAAAAGAAGTGGTAGAATGAAACAATATGTTGATTTCTGAGTTATTAAACCATGGGCGAATGAGAAAATATGTGATTTCTGCGTTATAAAAGCGATACAGCATATCGAATAGCATAGTCAATAGTTCATGGCCACAAAATAGTTTTCCCTTTGCCTTTGCGTTCCCAAGAGGACGCCAGAAATGGTATACTCTCAATTAAATTCGAATACGACCGTTTGTTTGCCAATGGTCAAAAAAACAAAAAAAGAATGGGAATCCAGGAACTGTTAAAAATACCCGAGGCAATAGTCAGAACTTCCGTAACTGCCCTGGTCTGTTTAAAATTAGGACGATGCACCAACCATTATAGCCGAGACCGCTAAAATTATAGTTAAAGTGATCGTAAATCCTCAAGTAAAGTTTCCCTCAAATGAAAGACCATTGCAAACAATGTGTGAAAATATTTATTGTAATTTTTTGCGATTTTATTGCACAGAGTAAACTGCAAATACAGCATGGTATTCTATGATGGTCTGTTGTAATCATATTTAGGTTCGGTGACATCACACTGCGTTCATACATATATTTCAAGCTTTGTATGCACTTTCCAATGCTTGATTCAAGCTTAATGTGTGTATACTTTGAGTTTCAAGACAGACTCACTGTTCCAATGTGCATGTTTCACCAAAATCTGGGAGATGGTAATTCATAAGAGTCAAGTCAATTTGAATCTTGCATTACTTTCCCAGATTTTGGTGAAACATGAACATTGGAACAGTGAGTCTGTGTTGAAACTCAAAGTATACACATATTAAGCTTGAATCAAGCATTGGAAAGTGCATACAAAGTTTGAAATATATGTATGAAGGCAGTGTGACGTCGATCACTGGACCTAAACATGATTGCAACAGACCACCATAGAATACCAAGCTTTATTTGCAGTTTACTCTGTGTAATAAAATCGTAAAAAATTACAATAAATATTTTCCCACACTGTTTGCAATGGTCTTTCATTTGATGGAAACTTTACTTGAGGGTTTACGATCACTTTAAATAATTTCAAGACGAGAGAGATTCAATTTAATGCATCTTTGAATATACGGTACCTTATTTATTGAAGGCAGACGGAAAGGGTTGGACATATCGTCAGTTCATGAAGGGTCCAAGTTGATATCGTACACGTGTCTCCTGGTGGGTTATGGTCTGTACGGAAGGATGATTGAAGCTATTGAGAATCGTCGATGGATGGGTCGGATAAGGTATTCAGGCAAGTTTGATGTGTCCACGCCATAAATGTGACAACGTTTTTCCCTAGGTTCATCTAACACAAGCATGTCAGAGGGAGATAATCAAGGATGACCGTGTTTGCGAGTTGTCGCCCTTGGTTTTGGCGGTCTTCTGCTTTATTTGGGACCGACTTGGGACCTCTTCCCTATTCAACATGTGTGTTTTTCTGTCAGAAACGACCACAATAAAGAGGGACTATATCCTACAGAAATCTGCAGAACAGGGAAGGTGGCGAATATGACAAGTTGTACATGAATCAATGCATAACTTGATTAAATATGACCCGAATTCGCATCCACAGGTCATACTAGTAATTTCTCCCACGTATTCACGCCTCCCTCACCAACCACCCCGCTGGGGGTCTAAGAATACCCCAGCCACCATTCAGATTTTTGGACAGGATTCCCGGCCGCGCGCGCATATCGCCGGATGTGACATCATATATAGTAAAATAGATGTTTGCCGAACATTTCGATTAATTTTCGAGTCTGAATAATACCTCTGTTGACCTAACGTTAAAAAGAATTATTCTGAGATTATTTTCCATGTTTATCTGGACAGAGCATATGAAAAGTAGTTCGCTCATGTGCAAAACTGAAGGAGTGGGTTTTCCCCTATACGCGATAGCAACGTAGTAAAGGTCAATTTCCGCCATTGGAGGCAGGGATGTTAATGAGCCTGTGAAATTGAGCATGCGCTGTGGGGAGGATGCTCCCTCACCTGAATGGGCTCAACGGATGAGTGTCAAGCCATCCGTCAGTAATATTTCTCTACACAATATAGTGTTTTATGGTGACATGAACACTCCATTTCATTCATTGGACAACTGCTGCTGAAAAACAGCCACCTGAACACGGTCATATCTCAAATACAATGGACAATCGTATCAGAATGGGCACCTTTGAAACTGTAGCAGTAGTAGAGCCATTTTTTCCGCATCTAAGAGCAAAATATTGAGATCATTGCCATCGTCCTCTGTTATAGCCCTTTCGCTGTGCTTTGATATCAACGTCTAAGACACCAATTTGAGAGGATCAATGACTTGTGGAATATGTTTGATGATAGGCCAACGTGTGATCAACATTTTCAGTCGCCAAGACTCGAACAATACGTCTTGAACGTACTTGGATGTTTTTCTTCAGAATACGGTTTAGTGATACCGGTTCATAGGCCCATTTGGAGTCCACACAAATGTCCCTATATGACCTTTTCAAAAGCAGTACAGCAGTGGCTTGCCATATTTGGAGATCAAAGGGAAGACTCGCTGCATGGTGCATCCTCCCCACAGCGCATGCTCCATTTCGCAGGCTCATTTATCATCCCTGCCTCCAATAGCGGAAGTTGACCTTTACTACGTTGCTATGACGCATAGGGGAAAACCCACGTACGCACGGTTCAGTTTGAATCCGGCCGAACAACTCCTTCAGTGTTGCACAGCAGCGAACTAATTTTCATATGGTCTGTCCAGATAAACAGGGAACATAATCTCCAGATAATTCTTTTTAACGCCAGGTCAACAGAGGTATTATGCAGACTTGAAAAGTGATCGAAATATTCGGCAAACGTCTATTTTACTATATATGATGTCACTTCCGGCGATGTGCGCGAAGGCCCCGAATCCGATCCAAAAATCTGACTGGTGGCCGGGGTATTATTAGACCCCCAGCGTGGTGGTTATGCACGGTGTTGATTAGAGCATATCTTGATTGACTCCCTATGACATAATATGCCTTACCGGTTGAATAATTCACCAAATTATGTAGATAAAGGGAAATAACGGAATTGTAGTATAGTATTTAACTTGAAATGTGAAGATGTTGACAACAGTCAGTATCGGTGAGTGTGGTCGATCGTATCAGGCACTACCAAAGTGCTTATTGGCCTAGATGCTGGCGAGCCAATCCATCAAGTGCAAGAAGTAAGAAAAGTGTGGAAATCTGACCAGTGGTGGGCATGATAAAATAATACACAAAATGCAATGATAGGCATCAGATCCGACATTCGATATTCAGCCGGTGGCCACAAAAGTATTTCCGTGTGAATATTCGAAAGACCTCTTTCGTACGACAGTTCGCATCACTGAAAAATATTACTTCCTGCAAGACAGGAGCCGCGGAGCACATTTGAAAGAGGGGAGGGGGGTGGGGGTGGGCTGAATTTTATACCGGCCATGTTAAATGTTGGACTGGTGATATCTAAGATAGGACTTATAACATTGTGGTCCCAAAAAGATCCCCCCACCCCGCTCCGCGGCCCCTGCAAGAGAGAAGCGGTCAACAGTTTCCACTGATGACAGCTAGAAAGACGGAATATGCTGTGCCACAGCAATGACAGGCACGTTCCTTTCCCGGACAAAGACCAAAGGAACAATGATACAGCTACATAGGTTCACTGCCGTTCCCTCTTCTGGCAGGTCACATAATTAACACCTTAGTAGTATACAAAGAGTCAAACGACTAACCAGCGCCTCACTGCGCATGCGCAGAACAAAAAATGTGGAGGTTTTGGGGGTGTATTGGGGCGTGATGAGACGAAATGGGGCGTGGCCTGAGTGGATATGTGTGTGGGTGGGTTCAAAATGGCGGACTGTAAGTAGCTGCCATTTTGAACCCACCCACTCACCCCGTGCAATTTTTTTTTTCAAAATGGCGGCTACTTACAGTCCGCCATTTTGAACCCACCCACACACCAAAGGTCAATGAGTACATATTTCCGGCAGAAAAAAAAAAAGTTCCGGCAAAAAAAAAAAAAAAAATGTATTCATGCGCGGTGATGCGGTTTGGCCGTGGTTTTGGCGGTGATTCGGTCTCGAGAAAAAGTAGTCCCTAGATAAAATGGTCCGATTGGGTCGAGTGAGGTATCAAAGTGAAGCTTATGTGAAGGGGCATCTAATGGGCTGGGTGTGGGGTTGAACTATCGGCCTTCTGCGCATGCGCGGTGGCTGAGGGGTATGAAAATAGCCGTGTTGGAGCTAGGGAAGGCCCTAAGGGTCCGATGGGGTCGAGTGAGGTATCAAAGTGAAGCTTATGTGAAGGGGCATCTAATGGGCTGGGTGAGGGGTTGAACTATCGGCATTCTGCGCATGCGCGGTGGCCGAAGGGTATGGAAATAGACGTTTTGGAGCTAGGGGAGCCCCTA
>JAVTVY010028016.1:0-11110 GCA_036873755.1 Hanleya hanleyi | reverse complement strand
CGATCTGAACTTCGTTAACTGCATCAAGCCATTAGATTCCAGAACAAGTTGTTGTGGTACTGTAAAATTTGAAATTTTTTAAAATTGAAAGCTAAACGGATATCTCATGGCAAATAAATGTTGTTTTCGAGAAAAATTTGAAAAGTACATTAGGTTAAAATAGGGCAAGTGGAAGAGAATTCCGGGAAGGTCTTTCAATGGAAACACGCATGTGTCACTATTTTCAAATAATTCGTCTTCTCAATCTGCACCATTTTCGTCGCTTAACAATTTGTATTTCACATCTTTCTGATGTAGCCATTGATGTTCCACGTCCCATTATACCTGCAAAAAAATGTTAAGATAATTATATAAGTAGCTTTTCTTGCAATTATTAGATATATCTCATCTTCGCATACTCAAGTCAAATATTACACTCGCCTTGACCAAATATGACACGCTTTCCCTTCTGAACATGGTTTGGTGAAGATTATCATTTCGCGGTCTATATTCGGAGACTTAAACGAAAGCCATCCCTGAACGACCCTCTTCAAAAGTCCAAGAATTTAGTGCGTTTCAGCGAACGTTATTTCCCATGAGGTAGGGTTGGGTTGTAAAAAATGGATGAAAACTCATTTCCCCGAATACATGTAATTCACAATTTGGTATGGGCTTTGGATCTTCACAATTGGAAGACACCCTCTATTAGGCGTAGCAAATTTGTTTCACGGTGGGGTCCGAATTCAAATTTTGAAAATAGTTCAATGCTGAAGAACACAATTTATATATACATGTCTATTTTGCCCACAATACTAGTATGACTCTAATGTATAGAGTTGGGAGATGAGGCGGTGCTTACAAGATAAACATTGGAGCCACTAGTTTCATTGGAATGATGTGAGATTTACCTTCAATTAAACGCAACATTAAAAGGATGGCGGAAACGATGTCGGTGTACTGACAATACGTCATATGACCCTAAAGACAAATTTACGGAGCGTTTATTTCTAGAAAACATCACAAGAGCCCTAAGTGATCTCGCTTGTGATTTGTATCCCAGCCTCGCTCTTATTGTAGCCGTTCGTGTGGACATTTTGAATGGCATGACCACACGGCCACTAGCATCGGCTTGGGCGGTATTGAATAGAAATAGTTTAGAGCGGTGATGCAATATCTCTATCAAGTCATCTGTTGAAAATTGATTAACAACGTAACCACGGAAAAGATAAAAATCAGCCCAAACAAGGGCGTATACACTGTAGGGTGGGGAGATTAGTGCATAGATTGGGGCATATGACGGCAGGAAGGAGGTCGGCATTCATCCATGGTAGCAGTATCTTTGACATGCCTGAGAAGGAGAACGGGGAGGAAACTGATGCTTCACTAAACAAGGCCATGTTCTCTGAAGGAACAATACAAACAGCTCAACAATATTCTTTGCTCAAGGGTGAAAGCCAATGCGTGAGGAGAGGGTGATACAGAAACTCCCTGTCCCAGTACAATAGGTGAAGAAACTGAATTTGCTTTGAAGAATCTTTATATATTATCTTCGAAGTCAAAATTATCCACAAAACTACAACAAAACTCTCCATTTTACGAAAATTAAATATATGAAGCTGAGGTCCCCAGCCGAACAGCCTTTCGGAAAGGGCATGTTACCATCACTACTAAAATTCTCTCGACAAGGTTCTATGTTGAACTTTGCAAGAAGGCCGATATCAGGCAGCAATACCTGTGTTGAAGATATCCAAATATTGTTAAGGAGGAAACATTTCATCTAGATCAAGTTGTCCCTTGGGTATTTTGCTCGCAAGCAGAAATAGACTGCTATTTACATTTTGACCTTAGTCTGTGACATTTGACATCTGGATAGGTCCAGGTCAGTACAGATTGAACATGACCCCGAAGCCTTCATGATATACAGCATTGTGCCAAATAACCTGTTTCCAGTTTCGTGCTCTTTATTCTGACCTGCGACCTTTCAATATAGGTCAAGGTCAGTGTGGAGCGAACAACTTTATAGGAAGTTTTTCTCCAATCCCAGAGCTTCCGGTGCCTAGACGGCCCATGAACTCTTGCCTAAAGTGCTGAGATGGTACCGTCCAATCGGCAAATGCTTCAAACCCAATGACATATCTCATACATCGAAGGACAAGCCCACCAAGCACATAATACACGATGTGGGAAATGTGGAATTGTGATCGGAAAATTTAAAAAACGGACCATGTTTGAACCAATAACTGATGATATTGATTCAACCTGTTCGTGTTACTTGGAGGACACACTGAACACACTGAACTACACAGCCACTGGACATGCTGAAGAATGAATACATTTGAGCTGGATGCCAACGAACAGGTTCCAGTTATTATAGAGATAACATAACCAAATAAAATACATCAATCTGTATGGCAAAGAAGTTTATCAGTGTTACAATGTAATTCTGTTTGACCAAAAGCTCCTTTGGATCTTTTTTAATTTTGCAGACAGTATCTCCCTAAACTAAAAACAGCATATTTGATTTTTATTTGTTTTAAGCAGGGGCTGATGCAGCCTAAATTTACCGGCATCTTTATTTGCCAATACCACCATTGTCGCATATATATGCCAACAGTCCTATCTATCCTTTGTTTGTATCACAGTTTGTCTGTTCTACAAGAGCATCATGGAATCACAAGCGTCTGGTCCGTCATTCATAATTCAACCGTCTTCAATTAAAGAATATCCGCGTCTGTAATCCAAAGACCTTTTCAATATTCCATTTTACAGCATTAGCACCAAATTCAAAAAGACAATCCTATACATGAACATAGGCTAGTTTAATTCCCTGCAAGCGAGAAGCGGTGAACAGTTTTCAGTGATGCCGGCAAGACATCATGATTTTCCAAAAATATGAAATCCGCATCGCTGATCAATATTCTTAATCCATATGATATTCGTTGTAAAGTCGTCATCTAGAGAATGATGTATCTCAATCACGCTTTGAGCCGAGAAATTGTGATACCTTCATTTACCTACATTCATATCTATATTGCCACCTAATGATGAACAAATGCCTCGAAAGTACTCGACGGGCCACATGGAGTTTAACTTATGACACTTCCACAGAGACACTGGAATTAAGAGTCAGAATGTCATTTTTTCACATAATTGGCCATTTGACGGGGAAGGGATTTGAATTGTCGTAATGGAAATATTATATTCATTGCTCAGCAACGTATAATACAGGAGTTACTTTTCCCTGATTCAAAGAAGTTAATTTATCCTTCCCCAAAAAAATATGATTAGGCCAGCATAATCAAAATCTTTTCAGTCCTTTGCATATCCTGCACGATCAGTATATCCAAACAGCAAGTCGCTTAGACCACATCATATTACACAAGTTTATCTATGTTCGAGCGTATTGCGTCACAAAACTATGAACAACAGTCAGGCGAAATCCAAAGGTGATTGTTATAGAGGTTTTGGCGTTAAGACAGCTACATGAGATTTTTCACTTAACTGGCCATCTGGTTTGCACTGAAAGTGAATTATTATGTCGGCAATGCCATATTTATGCTTGGCAACCTAGAATAGACCAATTCTGAGAAAAATAGCAGTCGTAGTGGTCAATTTTCATTTCAAGAATGCCATCTATTTGAAACGGGAAAAGGTGCCATTATAGTGACGACAGCAATACCAAAACGTTTTCAGCACGTTGACTATCCCTAAAAACCAGTATATTCAAATTTCTTTGAAATCAAACAAGCCGTTCAGACCAAATCGTGTTGCAAAGATTTACCAATGCTCTTAATAACACAGCGCCACCTGGTGCTGGACAGCAGCTACCAAAACATAAGCAGGCAAATTCTTCATACCTAAAAACCTTGCTAGCACACCGAACTTGACCCAAGAATCTTCAACGATTTCCGAGATATTCACGTTCAAAGTCGCCTCGAAGGAGGCAGCGGATCTATTTAATTCGTTTCTGATGAAAACATAAGAGCATCCACTTTGTGAAAATGCTCTAAACATTTCGGATGAAGGCAAGTTTTCAGTTACCATAGAAATCACTATCTTGTAATTTCCTAAAAGTTTCTTCGGTTTCATGACATAACAGCATGCCAAAGTAGTGCATTTTGCGAAAAATCGACGGTGTTGAGGTGCAAACGGCCCAGTTATTCTGTCCGTAAATGTATACAGCCACTCCAGAACCAAAATAAACTTTACACCAAAATATTTGTCCTAGCTGTTTGTCAAAGACGATTTTGGTTCAAGCTTCATATTACAAGGAGAGATAGGGAGGAACAGATGCTGTTTTAACCCCAAAATTGACGATTGTACACAAAAGCCCTACTTTGAGATGATGTATTCCAGACCCAATGCCTCATATTCATACGTAATATTGTATTTCTGCGAGTCTAAACCACGCTAAAACGCGCCATATCATCCGACTGGCTATTTGAATGAAACCTACATTTCTTGTTTGGACAGCAATACAACCAACGTTTTTCATATTTGTTGACGAAAGAAGAACCTTGCGCTACCGGTAAGATATCTTGATTGGCTGGACGTGTTTATTGCTATAGAAAAGCAGACTTGGTGCGTTCAAAGTAAAGAAACTGTGCTGTTTTCACTCTGTTCCGTATACTCAATATAGAGCGAGGAGAACAATTTCAAAACCAAAAAGGAAGCAATTATATTTATTTTGTTAAATTGTTATATGATTCAGATGCTCTTATACCATACTTTCTAAAATTAGTACCATGGTTGTCCATGAAATAAGGTACATTAATTGGTTGTCCATGACATAAAGAAATAAATAACTTCCACCCATTCAGTTGGCCCAAGGTCAAGGCAAATGACGGAACGATAGTGTAGTATTTAACTTAATATTTGAAGATGGATATGTACACAGGAAAAACAATTTGAATATACTGCTAGCAAGCGATGTTGATTCCATCCATATCTGGAAAAGGCAATCTATAATGTATAGATTTACATCAGTGTATCAGCACTGGTCAAGTTTTCACCGAGCAGAAAGATTTAGAATAAGATGTCTTTTCCTTTTGATTTTCTTTCCGTCGTTTTGAACCGTGCGCATTTTGTTCCAGCCACGCACTTTTTTATTCCAAAGATTCAACGAAGTTTGCGCGCTTGATCAAAACGAGGGATACCAACCTTGAAGGTTCTGCATTGTGGCGTTAAGTGTTTCGAGAGGTGTTGCGCTGTCTTGGATCTTGGGAAGCGACCATGTCCAATTTGAAACTACTCTTGCCGGCTACTTACGAGTCTATTTGTTTGAAATTACGGTTCCACAACACCTCTCAAACGTTACGCTGGTTATTCAAGCTTATGTTTGTTCAAGGTCAGTTAATAGATATTCTAATGATGTAGTATAGCCATTTCGTACATACCTCCAGTCTGCCTCAATGTTATAACATTGCACCGAAAATAGTGTTGAATTCCCGAAAAACACCGGCGAGCACCTGCAGTGCTGTGACGTTGTCGTCTGTCGGAGGTAACTATAGTGAGCGCGAGCTCAACTGATACTTTCCCCCAGTTTGCAACAATGTTTTCGTTGACCAGCTGGGAAGTGACGCCTCATTCAGAAATTGTTTTCATCACTGTGAAAGGCCTATACTAACATATTCTGGCTAATTAAAAATTTCGAAATAAATATTCGAATTATGCATCTTCGAATCGAAATAAAGACCCCGGAAGTCCGTTTCAAATTTCCGAGATAGACGCAAGTTGGCACTCGTCCTGTAGTTTAGACTCTCGGACTGCGGTCTAAACTGCTGAACTCGTGCCAACTGGTGTTTATCTGGGAAATTTGAAACCTCTTCCCCGGTCTTTATATCGTAAATAAATGACCGAAAAGTATGCTGTAAACTCGAATGTCGCTTCGCAATATGGATAAGGTCAATTACCAAGCTATCTTATGAATGATGAAAGGTATCCAAAGTCAGTAAACTCTGATCCTCCGAAGAGAGTTTCTCAGTAAGAATAAATCGTACCCATACATATCTGTGTAGAAGCTATCCACCATCAGTTCGATTGGATGTCTCTCCACAAATTTTCTCAAGATCTTCATCTTGGTGGAACCAAGACAAATCTGATTCTCGTCAAATTCCTCGAGAAACTTCATATTTTTCTTCTCCTGCCCCGTGACTTCCACTACAAGATAATCGCCCATCTGCATATAGGCACTAAAATGCTCCAGGACGTTGTTCACATTAGCATGCGCATCCTCAATTATTATCCAGGGGTGAGGTAGTTCCTGTTAAAACCAACGGTGAAATTAATATCCATGTCATCGCGTTGGTGAGATGTTTCAGACCAAGCAATGTCGAAGCTAGATTGATGGTTACTTACTGGCAAGATATGCCCAGTCAACATATGCCGAACATTTTCAACATGGCGGAAAGACTCTTTTCAAATACCACCCAGCCGGCGTTGCGATAATCTATTGATTAATGTTTCCCTTTTCATCCAAAAGATAGATCTACCTCTTCATTTACTTCTGTAGCATATGTATCCCCTCATTAGTGAAGCACGATCTATGTGTATCGTACAGGAAATCAATATGAGGTCCCGTGTACAATACAGGGAATCACTATGAGGTCCGAGGTATAATACAGGTAATCACTATGTGTTCCCATGTACAATACAGGTAATCCCTATGAGGTGCCGTTTATCGTACAGGGAATCACTATGAGGTCCCGTGTACAATACAGGGAATCAATATGTGTTCCCATGTACAATACAGGGAATCACTATGAGGTTCGAGGTACAATACAGGTAATCACTATGTGTTCCCATGTACAATACAGGTAATCCCTATGAGGTGCCGTTTATCGTACAGGGAATCACTATGAGGTCCCGTGTGCAATAAGGGAATCACTATGAGGTCCCGTGTGCAATAAGGGAATCACTATGAGGTCCCATGTACAATACAGGGAATCTCTATGAGGTCCCGTGTATCGTACAAGGAATCACCATGTGGTCACGTGTACAATACAGGTAATCACCTTGTGTTCCCATGTACAATACAGGGAATCATAATGTGGTCCCGTGTATTGTACAGGGAATCACTATGAAGTACCATGTACAATACAGGGAATCTTTATGTGGTCCCGTGTATCGTACAGGTAATCACTATGTGGTCACGTGCACAATACAGGTAATCAATATGAGGTCCGGTGTACAATACAGAGAATCACTATGAGGTCCCGTGCACAATACAGGTAATCACTATGAGGTCCCGTGTACAATACAGGTAATCACTATGAGGTCCGGTGTATCGTACAGGAAATCACTATGAGGTCCCGTGCACAATACAGGTAATCACTCTGTGGTCCCGTGTACAATACAGGTAATCACTATGTGTTCCCATGTACAATACAGGTAATCACTATGTGGTCCCGTGTTCAATACAGGGAATCACTATGTGGTCTCGTGTACAATACAGGGAATCACTATGTGATCCCGTGTACAATACAGGGAATCACTATGTGTTCCTCTGTACAATACAGGTAGTCACTATGTGTTCCCATGTACAATACAGGTAATCACTATGTGGTCCCGTGTACAATACAGGGAATCACTATGTGTTCCCATGTACAATGCAGGGAATCACTATGTGGTCCCGTGTACAATAACGGAATCACTATGAAGTCCCATGTACAATACAGGGAATCTCTATGAGGTCCCGTGTATCGTACAGGGAATCACTATGATGTCCCATGTACAATACAAGTTATCACTATGTGTTCCCATGTACAATACAGGTAATCACTATGAGGTCCCCTGTACAATACAGGTAATCACTACGTGTTCCCGTGTACAATACAGGGAATCACTACGTGGTCCCGGGTATCGTACAGGAAATCACTATGAGGTCCCGTGTACAATACAGGTAATCACTATGTGTTCCCATGTACAATACAGGTAATCACTATGAGGTCCCGTGTACAATAAAGGTAATCAATATGAGGTGCGGTGTACCGTCCAGGGGATCACTATGAGGTCCCGTGTACAATACAGGTACTCACTATGAGGTCCCATGTACAATACAGGGAATCTCTGTGAGGTCCCGTGTATCGTACAGGGAATCACTATGATGTCCCATGTACAATACAAGTTATCACTATGTGTTCCCATGTACAATACAGGTAATCACTAAAAGGTCCCGTGTACAATACAGGTAATCACTACGTGTTCCCGTGTACAATACAGGGAAACACTATGTGTTCCCTTGTACAATGGAGGGAATCACTATGTGGTCCCGTGTACAATACAGGGAATCAATATGTGTTTCCATGTACAATACATGGAATCACTATGTGGCCCCGTGTATCGTACAGGTAATCACTATGAGGTCCCGTGCACAATACAGGTAATCACTATGTGTTTCCATGTACAATACAGGGAATCACTATGTGGTCCCGTGTATCGTACAGGGAATCACTATGAGGTCCCGTGTACAATACAGGTAATCACTATGTGTTCCCATGTACAATACAGGTAATCACTATGAGGTCCCGTGTACAATACAGGTAATCACTATTAGGTCCGGTGTATCGTACAGGGAATCACTATGAGGTCCCGTGTACAATACAGGTACTCACTATGAGGTCCCGTGTACAATACAGGTAATCACTATGTGTTCCCATGTACAACACAGTAATCACTATGATGTCCCGTGTACAATACAGGTAATCACTATGTTTCCCGTGTACAATACAGGGAATCACTATGTGGTCTCGTGTATCGTACAGGGAATCAATATGAGGCCCCAACTACAATACAGGGAATCACTACGAGGTCCGCGGTACAATACAGGTAATCACTATGTGTTCCCATGTACAATACAGGTAATCTCTATGAGGTGCTGTTTATCGTACAGGGAATCACTATGAGGTCCCGTGTACAATACAGGGAATCAATATGTGTTCCCATGTACAATACAGGGAATCACTATGTGGTCCCGTGTATCGTACAGGGAATCACCATGAGGTCCCGTGTATAATAACGGAATCACTAGGAGGTCCCATGTACATGACAGGGGCCTTTATGATGTCTCGTAATACATAGGAATTTGCTTGCGATAAAACCCATGTACAAATAAGCAGCAATACTATGTGTTCCCATGTACAATACTGGTAATCACTATGATGTCCCGTGTACAATACAGGTAATCACTACGTGTTCCCGTGTACAATACAGGGAATCACTATGTGGTCCCGTGTATCGTACAGGGAATCACTATGAGGTCCCGTGTACAATACAGGTAATCACTATGTGTTCCCATGTACAATACAGGTAATCACTATGAGGTCCCGTGTACAATACAGGTAATCACTATGTGTTCCCGTGTACAATACAGGGAATCACTATGTGGTCCCGTGTATCGTACAGGGAATCACTATGAGGTCCCGTGTACAATACAGGTAATCACTATGTGTTCCCATGTACAATACAGGTAATCACTATGAGGTCCCGTGTACAATACAGGTAATCACTATTAGTTCCGGTGTGACGGAAACGGTGGCCCGCTGCATCCAGAGTCCGGGGGGCACTCGCGTCTAGATGTAAGTGTCCCAAGACACTAAGATCTGGATTTAATTGTCCGTCGGGCAATCAGGTCTGGATTTGGATGTCCTGGGACACTGGCTTCCAGGAGACGAAAGTCCTAACCCGGAGCCCAGTGTCCGCCTCGATTACTACTTCCGATTTTTCATCCAATTTACACGTGAACATGTGTACCAGAGAGTAGTATAGAAAGGGGAGTTACGGCGTTATTGACCTACTTCCGACAGGTGGTGCCAACAGTTCATTTCCGTCTGACCTTTATGAAGTCACTTCCGGTTCCGTTCATGTGTTATAAAATGACCTTTAACCCTGCGCATGATGTCCGCTATTGTGCGCATGGTCACTTCCGATCACGTGACCGGAACCGGGAGTGACCTCACAAAGGTCAACCGAAAGTGACCTGTTGACCTCACCGGTTGAAGGTAGGTGAATAACGCCCTAAGTCCCCCCTCTCTCCGTCTCTTCCTCCTACTCAGGAGATCAGTGAGGACGAAAATGAAATGAAAAAAACAAGATAATTTTAACCAAAAATCTTGAAATTTATGCTAAGAAATAGCCGGGTAGGACTGCATCACACCTAAGGGCTTCCCCTCGTGCTTTCGCGATTCTTTGCTTGTCTCGTGAGAGCTTGTTCACTACAGTGAAGAATACAACATACAGACAGAATTTGTATCCGTTGTTTTAATACACAATACTATGGAATCTTGGTACTTCTTAGTTCTTCAGATAAATTCAACAGAATTTGGCTCTTCGTTAAACCAGTTTGGCGCTTGTGCTCTCCGCACTCCGGGAAATTTTTTGTCTATTTTCGCAGCAGGTGGAACCAAAATACAGATCCAAATTCTCATAACAAAATACCAAGTAACAATACAAAAAGAACCAAATTGTTCTACGAGGACTGTGTGGAACCAAATATCCTGAGGAACAAAGAATAACCGCGATTTGTGAGAAAGTAAGCATCATGGATAACAAACATGTCCATTTAAAGATATAATCAGTCACAAATATCGCCAAAGACCCTAAGGCACTCGCAAATTAATTGTTTGTTCATGACATATTCTGGATTAAGAAAAAACATGTATGTAGAACACACCGGGTATGTATTCTATGCGTTGGCCTATGGGGGATATCGATTTTTTCCGAGTTTTTCGGGCTTTTCTATATATTTTGGACTATTTTATGCAAACAATTCCTTCTTTAACCCTACAAGGCCTGGTATAGGGACATTCACCACCACCAAACTTTCTGTGCAATCTCCGGAACGACAAAAGAATGAGAGCTGACACTCCGTGAATTTGTAGTTTATCATACACGCTTAAAACTAAAGTGTTGAAACTTTTTTCGTAAAGTGTTGAAATAACCCTTTAAGTGTGTCCACAGGGACACTTAAAGTGCAGCCCCTGTGGACACACTGAAAGGGTTATTTCACCACTTTACGAGTAAGTTTCAACACTTTAGCTATTGGGGTCATTTTGGGCCTACTTGCGTAACATCTCGAGCAGAGGATCACGGGTAAATTCACGGGTAATTTTTCATGCATTTTTTTGGAAAAATT
>JAVTVY010028015.1:0-11147 GCA_036873755.1 Hanleya hanleyi | reverse complement strand
ATGGTGTTATAGCCAATGGCAGCCCGCGTACGAGAATACGCGATTACAGAATGTGAGCTTCGTCCCAGAAATTCCTCATGACATCGGCGAAGAGTATTACTTCGATTCCGAGCAGACCAACGTGGTAGTGCTAGATGACCTGATGAGTGCGGCCAAGGACAATTCGAAAGTTGCCGACCTATTCACCAAAGGGTCCCATCACAGAAATTTGTCCATAATTTATTTGACTCAGAATCTCTTCCCTCAAGAGATATCACGCTAAACTGCCAGTATTTCGTTCTATTCAATAATCCTATTGATAGACAGCAAATTAGCACGTTTGCGAAACGGATCTTTCCTCGGGATACGACACATTTCATGAAAAAATTTCACGAAGCCACATCTCGTCCGTACGGATATCTGTTCATCGATTTAAAACCCCATATAGCGGAAAAGGACAGACTGTCTACCAATGTAATATCAGGCGATGAGGAAGTCGTGAAAGAGAGACAACAACTGCCACCTCGTCCAGCCTCAATTCATAATCCATCAACTCAAATTCAACGCATACCATCTCAAGATCCAGCATGGTTCGCTAAGAGGAATGAACCAGTGGGAGAGGGATTATATACGAGGACGGATGCACCGTGGTTCAAACGGAATGAAAATGATGACGAGTCCCAGCAGAGGCAGATGATTCATAGAAGCGGGAATGAAATGGAACGACGAAAGAGAAACTACCCTTCAGATGACGAACTCAACCATCCTGGGGAAATAGATCAACCTACCCACTTGCGGAAACGGGTCAAATATAACGTGTGGAAAAGCATGTTCGGTAAACCTATCGCGAAAGATTGTAAGGCTGACATTGACGAGAGAAAAACAGCGATATACAAGCCAAGGTTACGACGAGGATGAGTCTGGTACAAGTGCTATGAAGGATTGTATTCCAACGATGATGAAGACTTTACGTCAAAAATACTGCAATCTCCTCGTGAACATACAAAAGCTACAAACTGATTATATTCATAACGAGATTTTGAAAACAACGAGGCGTCTGCAAACGATATACGACATAGACTACGAGGAAGCACTCAAACAGACGATTAAGATGCGGAAATGCTTATTCGATAAGTTGATTGATGACGGTGAGAGCGAGGATTCCGAGTAAAGACCCTAGTAGAAATATTTGTAGATAAACATTGAATGGAAGGCTAGATGTCGAAATGATAGCCACAACAAAGCAGTTTTCTCTCTTTATTTGTAAAGCAGTGCTATAAGTTGATGAATAAAGCGTTTATTTTGTAATCTTCGTATTGGTTTGTCTGTATTTTATACTTCTCCTCTTCCTCCTCTTTTATCCTAATACGCCAATGCTAGTTCTATGAAGCGTGTTCAGACATATCCGATAGCTCTGAAACGTGTGTAGCTAAATACATATTAAATGTAGAAAAAAGCGATAACGGGTATAAACTGTCCACGACTACCACCACCGCGCCCACCATGGCCACCACCACGACCACCACCAACACCACCACGCATGCGCACCCGAATAGCAGCAAAAGTTACCGAGATTCGATCAATTCGTATAGGAGCTTTACGGTAGACCTAGGCACGCGAAATACAACGCCGTAAATCGCGTGCACGTATGTCGTTTATTTCTCGAGAAATCGCCGAATCACGTGACATCGTCTAATTGCGGCGAAAGTTACCGTCGGGCGATAAAATTATGTAGGACATTTATTGTACACCAATACGAGAGGAATACAACGCCGTAAGCCGCGAGTCTCTATCCGTCTTAGTTCCCGAGATATCGCCATGGGTAATTTATAGAAAATTCGACAAAAATCGGCAGTCAAAAAAAAAAAAAAAATCGAATTTTTTTTTTACCCCGAAACGAAATTTGGACGCCCTAGGGGCATAACTGAGGAATTTACGCATTTCATGCCTCATTCAACACTATCAACATAGGAATCAATGCGACTTCGGTCACGAATTAGCCGCCTGCTTTCATTAGTCACGCTCCACCGCTAACTATAGACACGGTCCGCTGAAAGGATATGGAACACCGTAGCACTTCTCACGCTATAGTCACGGTTCGGTGAACAAACGTTGAACTACAACACCGCACATCCGGGTTATAGGTCTACACATAGACGATGAACACCGCACCTTCGGGCTATAAGTATGGCTTCATAAATAGACCATAACCTCGAACACCGCAAAAAAGCTATAGACACGGTCCGCTGAACGGACATAAAACGCCGCAAACACCTCGGGCTATTGTCGCAGTCTGGTGAACAGACGTTGACCTACAACCCCCTTGGGTTATGGTCATGACACTATCAATAGACGAACACCGCACGACTTCGATCTATTTATGACGTCACGACGTCATCGGCTTCCCCGGCTTCCCTGTTTCAGAACCGGCTAATCATGTTCTACTTAAGTACACAATATGTGAAAGTTTTAGTGCGATTGCGTTATGGTTATAGTTATCACATGAAACTGAATTCCACAGCTTGTGCTATTTCGTGAAAAAAAGAGTCTAAATCGAGTCCTTCAGACACGCATTTAGACGCGAAGGACCCCTACGACCAAAACGTCATTTAACCTGGTGTTGTGTGGTAACATTATATCCCCACTGCTGGAAGATCTTCTTGGTCCAGGGAGTCCTTCATACTAAAAAATGAAAAGTTATGATTCATAACGTTTGAAGTTACAGTTGTTCGTATGTCGTGGTGTAGTGGATACACACGTTGGATCACAAGCGCCTCGAAATTTTCTTTTACCGAGTTCGAATCCCAGGAGGGCAACATGTGTGACGTCGACAAGTTATTTCAATCTTCCTCAATTTTGTACAAAAAAAATGCATTCAGTAAATCTGAAATATGATTTTAGGCTATCATTATGAACCGATTAAAAGTAAAATAAATATTGTTTACTGATGACACGATACCGTGTGGACATTACGGGCTATTCAAACGCTGAAATCGAACGATCAGTCGCAACCTGTTACAACGGCAATATATTCGCCTAAATTGTGTATTTATTCTCCAATATGCGCATGTAAAATCGGCTGAATCGTGGTGAAATAATAACGCCTTGGTACCGAACATATGTGAAGCTATCATGGTTCGTCCCAAATGCGAAGCTGTCATGGTTCGTCTCAAATTCAGTCTGTTGATTGACAGTTGCCGCCGACGACAAGTTGTACATTGCATTGTGATTGACAGATGGAGAGAAGAAATGTACATTTCTATGAGTATAGGAACTTTCTGAAATCAACAGGCTGATCCAAGGTGTATTCCATGCCACAACGATCTCACAGTGAAACATATTTTGATCGACTGTATAGATTTAAAGATTGTAAGAAATTCTTTTTATCAGGCACCTAATTTAGAAGATCTTTTTAGTCGGGTATAAAAGGTATAAACGGTTTTTAGGTTATTTGAGAGAAATCGGTTTGTTGCATAAGTCTTAATGTATGTACATGTTTTTGGTGGGTTGTGTTGATTACTTTTGGATTGCTGGATTGTTGACTTATTTTTGTTGAAGTGCTTAGAATTTTGTTTGATTGTCGGTATATAGCTAAAATAATATTGCTGAAAGCGACGTTAAACCTCAATTCTCTCTCTCATTCTCTCCTGACAGACTGAGAACTGCACATTACCGAGTGGTCAAAGTTTCCCTCTGTAGCGCTGTAACATTTGATGCTCAAGAGCTAAAAATACTAAAGCAAATTAAAATTGGCTTTAGTTGTTACGAAATATAACGTTTAATAGCGTTTAAAATGACAGGAAGACTAAGTGATCATGCAACCGATTAATCTGGCTATTATGAAGGTGCAAACATGAGGCATACAACCGTGCTATCCAAGGTAATTATACCTTTCATTTACTCTAGTAGGCGTTGGATTCTCCCGCGGAATCAGAATAAACAACAGAATGTTTGATATTACAGAGTAAATAGTCTACATACATATACATATAGCTGAATGTTACCGTTATCTCTTCTTCATTTCTTTGGGATCGTTGGTATACTCCATGGATTGGAGACTGATACGTACATGTACATGTATAATGAAGCGTCCCGATCAGCCATCCTATAGTTTAAAGTGACTTATTGGACATCCATTTTCTATCCAGTATAATAGAACTGATCTATTGATTGTTAGAGATGTTATCGGATATATGATATATTGATAGCTCCGATAGTATTATACAGCTGTTTGCTCATCAACTTAACCCTACCTGGCCTGGGAGGCCCAAAATGGCCCCTCTACCAAATTTTCTGCGCTATCTCCGAAACGACAAAAAGTGGAGAGCTGAAACTCCTTGACTTTATAGTTTATCATATTGGGGTCATTTTGAGCCTATTTGCATAAGCCCCCGAGCAGAGGATCATGGGTAAATTCAAGATGGCGGCAACGTGGGGTACCAGAAAAGTGATTTTGTCGCGATGAAAAGTGAGCAAAAACTATTTTATTTCACATCACATTAATATTTACTAATTTATCATGCAGTTTTTGCGGAGAAATTGCATAAATAAAAAATTCGGAAAATCTGACCGAAAAATCGATCAAAAAATGCAGCTTTTGAAAATGACGTCGAAGCGGCCATCTTGGATTTTTTTACATTTCCTGGTAGAGCTTAACCAAAGGGTATGGTGTGGTAAGTTTCAGCTCCCTAGCTCAAGGGGTAAGAATAATAATTATTGGGGCCATTTCGCCTCCCCCCCCCCAAGGCCTGGACAGGTCCCAAAAAGCCCAGGCCAGATAGGGTTAAGGAAGGTTTTTCTGTTACGCAAGAACAACTGTAGAAAGTGAAGAACTTGGTTACAACTTATACATCAACAAAATGTTCAAATTAAACAATAATGAAATATACATTTATAGTTCATACCTTTTTACCATGACCTTCTCGCCTTCTCGCCTTCTCGAAATGCACACGCAAAGTTTTTAAAAGAATGCTCCACATGTTGAAAGCGCCCAATAGTATAAGTCAGTTAGTACCCGAGCTGTTGTAAGTGTAGTTTAGCCACATACCGTATTATTTTAGCAATGTCATATCCGGAAACGGTTTAAAAATTTCATTTCATACTTCGCTGGATTTGAACTGAACTGTAACATTCGCATAATTTGTTTATTACTTCAACAATGTTCTAACATGCACCTCTCTTCTACCCTATCAAGAATCTTTCTTTATTCCCACAACTTATCTATAAATATTTTATCATTTAGAAAGTGATTGTATAACAGTATTTTTCGTTACCCTGGAATTACATTCTCTTACAGCATTGAAATAGGAGGTAGCAGACCGGTAGCCTTGAAAGCGAACATACATTACCCCTCTGATGACCGTACACGCTTAAAACTAAGTGTCGAAACCTACTCGTAAAGTGTTGCACAACCCTTAGTGGTGTCCACAGGACAGCACTTTAAAGTGCAGTCCCTGTGGACACACTTAAAGTGTTATTTCAACACTTTACAACACTTTAGTTTTAAGCGTGTAATATCACAGCTCTCACAGCAAAATAAATAGGAAGATTTAGAAATCATGTCATTTAGAACGTGATCGTACAACAGAATTGTTCGTTACCCTGGGATTACATGGGACTCGACCAATTTTCAGCACTAAATTCTGTGCCCTACTAAGAGAGTGTAATCCCAGGGTAAGAAAAAATACTGTGGTAAATCTATGTTTAAACCCGATATCGTTTCGGCCAAGATTATAAGTTATCCTGTCCCTGCGAGTTTGATACTGAATTTTATCCTGTTTCCTGGCGAAAATGCCACACGACCGCGAAGCGGGAGTGTGGCATTCGCCAGGAAACAGGATAAAATTCAGTATCAAACGAGCAGAGACAGGATAACGAATTTATTTCTACGAGCAGCCTTTTCAACTCGGGAAAGTTGCAAGGTAAAAGTGGGTCTAAAAGTTGCTAATCAAATACGACAAAAGTGATAATGAAAACGGCTGGGACGCGTCAAATATTTTGAAATATTCTGAATCAGCATTGTAGATTTGGTCATATTTCAAAGAAATATGACAAGAAATCATGAATTCTGCTCGAAATGATAATTCAAAAGACCGTACAGCGCTAGAGTCTGATCGCCAACTCTTCGGCTGATCGGCCCAGCTGGGGTCGAGTCGGCGAAAAAGACGGCACAGTTTTCGAACAAAAAACGTCTGAAAATAGTCAACCTTGAATTAAACAACGTATTCTAAGAATGTTTTCTATCTGCTATCAGTATTTTGATTCATGAAATTTAAATTGTACACGTCAAATAAGAATAAACGCGAATATCAGGGGTAAACTTCCACATCGTTCACATTGTACGGGCTCATGTGATCGTACGAGGCGAGAGTCGAAGCGAAGTCAAGCGTCAGGCGGCTTTCGTCAACTGTTACTCACAATCACAGTACACTACCTTTTCCAGATATTCCAGGAACAGTCGCACATACTATCGGTCAGATTTACAAAGTTGATATCCGACGTATTCTTTATTTCCAATTCTGTCGCTGACAGAACACTCCAGCTGCCATGTTTGTTTACATTACAAACTGCAGTGAACTATGCAGTCAATAGGTCAGTGCAGTTTGATATCTGTTTTTATCCCAACGGCACGTGACCGCTGTCGGCCAATGGCTTGCCTAGGATCTTCTGGGAGTGGAAATAATATATCATTCCAATGCTTGGGAATTCTTATCAACAATCGTGTATCATCTAAAAATGTTCGTATTATACAATAAATCAATATCACGTACGTGTTTAACATCATTTTTATTATAATGTGTTCGTGGGAATGATGAGCCTTAAGAGTATGTCCAAAATATATTATATGGATTTGAGGGCAAATGCTTGCTCTCTCAAACTATTATACAATTATCATATTTTCTTTCAACAGTTTCAACAGTTTCTTTCAAAATAAATCGACACACAAAGGCAAATTTATTTATTTCTTAGATTTTCTTGAATTTCTTAAATAGGAAAAATACATTATTCCCTCTGTGATACAATGTTTAGAAAGTTCCAAAAAATAATTATTATGACAAGAATTATTATCTTAAATTTTCTCAAAATTTTGAGAAATTGTAAGAAAATAATTCTTGTCAGTCTCCCATTTTAAGAAATTGGAAGGTTTTTCTTATTTTTTCTTGTTTGAGAATAAAATCATATCTTACTGACAAGACAAAAATTGAAACAGATTTATAAACTTTGGAAATGCCCAATAACTGCCAGAAACTATCCCCCAAAACGTCATAATAATTATTGTTCAGAACTTTCTAAACATTGTATCACAGAGGGAATAATGTATTTTTCCTATTTAAGAAATTCAAGAAAATCTAAGAAATTTCAAGAAATTTGCAAGAAAATTATTTTTTACTGTGTAATAATGCAATGAAAATGCCTTTTCTTTGACAGTAAAGGCTCGTGTTATACAACAAAGCAAATATATCCACAGATAGGGCCTATACATCAAACAAGAAGTATAATTGTTATGGGAGTTTTCAGATGTTCTCTTCTCCCTTTTCTCTGAAATTATACCAATTTAGTTATTTCTAGGACTAAAGAAACATGCAACGCATTTCGTACGTCAAGCTTCTTTGTTAAAACAGAATCTCTCTCAGAACTACAGTGAAAACTCTGTCACGAAGTGTGGGGCCTTGGTGTGGAAGGTGAGTAGTATATAGCCGTGATTTCTAACCCCATTTTCCAGGGAGGTAACTCTTGGTTCCTTTTTTCCGCCAGGGGGCGCTCTTGTAGGTATGACGTCACTTCCGGTCTGGGTGAATGGAGCGTGACCTGGGAACATGATAGGATATGTACTGACCTGTCTGTGGGTTTTTCCACAATGTCGTTCACCTCCGTGTTTCACCTCCGTGTCTCTTCTCCGTGTCTTTTCGGTCAGGTCCGTGTCTTTTTTATACAATATACAGGCCTGTATGGGGTATGGGGAAGGTCATTTTTGAACATGATAGGACATGTACTGAGCAGTCTGTGGGGTTTCCCCGCCAGAATTTCGCTGTCGTCTGCACCTGGCTCCCCAAATTGCAACAGTGTTGCACGTTCGCTACAATGTTGCGAAGATGTCACGGAGATCACCGAAGAGACACGGAGGTGCCCGAAGATGTCACGGAGATCCCGAAGAGGGCGAGAGGGGTCCCTAGTGTACCGATTGGGTCGTATGAGGTATCAATGTGAAGCATTCGTGAAGGGGGATCTGATGGGCTGGGTGTGGAGTTGAAATATCGTCATTCTGCGCATGAGCGGTAGTCCAAGGGTATGGAAATAGACGTTTTGGGGTCTAGGTGGGTCACTAGTGGTCCGATGGAGTCGAGTGAGGTATCAATGTGAAGCATATGTGAGGGGCCATCCGATGGGCTGGCTGTGGGGTTGGAATATGGTCATTCTGCGCATGCGCGGTAGACCAAGGGTATGGAATAGACGTTTTGGGATCTAGGGGAGCCCCTAATGGTCCGATGGAGTCGTATGAGGTATCAGTGTGAAGCATTCGTGAAGGAGCATCTGATGTGGTGCGTGTGGGGTTGGAATATCGTCATTCTGCGCATGCGCAGTAGGCAAAGGGTATGAAAATAGACGTTTTGGGATCGAGGGGGGTCCCTAATGGGCCGATGGAGTTGTATGAGGTATCAATGTGAAGCCTATGGACTAGTGTCTCGGTCGTTGTCCACATTCTGCGCATGCGCAGACAGGGAATTGTGGGAAAAGGGTATGGAAATAGACGTTTTGGGATCTAGGTGAGCCACTAATGAGCCGATGGAGTTGAGTGAGGTGTCAATGTGAAGCCTATGTGAGGGGGCATCCAATTGGACTAGTGTCTCGGCCGTTGTCTACATTCTGCGCATGCGCAAACTGGGAATTCTGGGACAATGGTGTGGAAATAGACGTGTTAGGGTTTAGGTGAGCCCCTAATGATCCTATGGTGTCGTATGAGGTCTTATTTTGAAGCTGTCGTGAGGGAGCATCCGCCTGGGCTAGTGTGTCGTTCGTTGTCAATAGTCTGCGCATGCACAGTCTGGCCGTAGTATAGAAATAGACATGTTAGGGTCTAGGTGGGCCACTATTGGGCCGATGGGATCGAGTGAGGTATCAATGTAAAGCATATGTGCGGAAGTATCCGACGGGCTGGGTGTGACGTAGAGCTGACGTCATTCTGCGCATGCGCAGTAGAGAAAGTGTATGGAAATATACATTTTGGCGCCGACAGGGGTCACTATGGGTCCGATGGAGTCGTATGAGGTCTTATGTTGAAGCTCTCGTGAAGCAGCATCCGACTGGACTCAGGATTCGTCCGTGTTCAAGAGTCTGCGCATGCGCAGTCTGGTCGTAGTATAGAAAGCAGGCATGTTGGGGATGCGTGAGGGAGTGTGTGTGTGACCCACCACTATGGGTCCCTGGTTGAGGTTGGGTGGTGGTGTGGGTTCTGCGCACAGACGTCACTTCCGGGTTTTACTAAAAAACTACCTTCGAACACAGAAGAGTTCCAATGTTCCCCTTAGACGTAGGGTCCGGATGTTCAACCTCCGGGTTTTCTCCCGGGCCGGCCCGGCCCGGCCCGGCCCCGCCCTGTCCCGGCCGCAGCGCGCGCGCGCGGGTTATCCGGCCGCACGCCTGCGCGGGTGAATTTCGGATTATCCTAGGCCACTGATGGGCTACTTTCTCCACGGTGTTCGAAGCCAGTTTCACCGAATCCCCACATGTCTGTTATAGCCTTCATGCATTATGCTCATATAGAACACACAAGACAGGGTTTTTTGGGGTGAGATCTCATTTTGTTTTTTTATTCAACAACAACAACTTGAGAACAACCACGTGAAAACTGAAGCCCAGAACAGGGGACTTGTACATTGAAATCGATAGAACTTAAGCCCAGAACAGGGGGGCTTGAACATTGAAAGAACTTAAGCCCAGAACAGGGGGCTTGTACATTGAAAGAACTTAAGCCCGATGGGAACAGGTAAAACAAGCAATATTGTCCGCACACGCTGCTGATCAGGCTTTGCAACGTTTGACTGTTCCAACACCACGTCTCTGTGTCTTGATCCATGAAGTCTGTTAAATCGGGATGGAGGGGTGGCAGGCCGTACGGGTCAAAGTATTCGCCCTGCTGTTCTGTCAAGTACACGGCCACCCAATGTTCACCGGGCCGATCCATCGGGTCCGTGTTGAGAACGTAAGCAGCAGGATACATACGGTCTAATGGGACCACATCTCGGGCGAACACCCCTTGAAAGACCATACGTGTCTCTGGGTCATTCACCAGCACGGTGGTTATCTGGTCTGTATCCATGTTAGGTGGAGAAGTCACACAGGACGTTGCGCGCCTTGTCCACTTGAATGATGTTGTCAAACTCGGCGTAGCAGATCACATTGACGGTGCTCCGGAGGGCTCGTGCAAAGTGGATTTCCAACCGTAAATTGCCTTGCTTGTCGAGGGCCAGCTGATGGTCGTTCTCTAAGGTCAGATCGAAACAGAACAACGTGTATCCGTTCGCGTAGTCCTCCCGACTGATCATATTCCCTTCGTCCTGGTTGATTTGACCGGTGGCTGTAAACAGGCTCTGATAGGCTCGAATGAAATTCCCGCGCCCAAAGTTCGGTGTTAAGGCCGTAGCTGGGACCTGTTGTCCATCCACATGCAGGGCCACAAAATTGATGCCGAAATGTTTAAAGTCAAACGGGTTCTCTGGGTAGGCTCCGCTGAAACTGGTATTTTCCACACAGGCCAGGATCAATCGCTTGGGTAGTTCCCCCAGGAACAGGTTTTCTTTGTTGGCGCTCATATTTCCAGCGGACACAGAGAACACTTTGGTTTGTACACGTCGGATAGGGTACTGGGCTGGTTTTGTTTCCAAGGCTTTCATGTGTCCCAATTGAACGGCTGGATTCGGTTTCACTTTTCGGACATACAGGACTGCGTCTTTGATGACAATCTTATAGTCAGCTGCATGCCCGTCTACGTTAGTGGCCATCAAGGCGAAAGTCGGAGGCGCCCGTATCAGTCGGATTTTGATGGGGATCTTGTTCAAGAGGTACCGGTCTTGCATGAAGATGTCTGCGTGCAGTCGACCCATGAGATCCACCGAGACGCCGTTCGCGGTCAAAGCCTTCCGTTTGCTATATCCCACATTGTCGTTCTC